>JAYXIM010003655.1:0-146717 GCA_037575425.1 Anastrepha fraterculus
ATGAGAATGGAGTTTCCCTAAATAAATGATATTTTCAGTAAAATCAGCAAAATATTCTTCAATGAATCGAGTGAATTTAGGACGAACTAAATAGGGGGCCGGTTTCAATTATAGCACCAATTGCACCTTCTAAAGCTTCAAAGCTAAATTCTTACGCGAAATTCGCCAACGAAGACGAATTGGTAAATTCATATCTTCTTCGAGAATTCGGTGGGTCAACATATGACCATGATTTGTCTGTTCTGCATAGAGGAGGCGAATATCATCGAGCATTTTCTCAGTGAGTGTCCCGCATTTATGATACTAGAGCAAGGCTGGGAATTTCTGTGTTCCGATGTCCTGATGACGAGTAATATTTGTTCTCTGGAACTGGAGCGTATTTTCAGATTTGCCAAAGAATCTGGAAAACTCTCAGAGGTCTAACTACCTGCATTTCTCTATTCTATCCTACTTTTTTGCTTCTGTTACTTCTTTCGTATCCTGCTTGACTATCTACCCTTTCACTTTCCAGAGCTTTAAATCCAATGCGCTTTTTAGCCTGAGTATTTTAGGAGTTACCAAATCCCGCGGTGCTTCTTGGCTCAACTTTTCATATTTCAAAATTGCATCTTCTTCGACACTTTGACTTACTGCTGTGACGTCTTCCCGAATGATACGGTTAACATCGCCTTGGTGTTGTCATATTATGCACTGAGCCAGAATACCGAAATTTATCGACCAAATTCTTAACAGGAAATATTACCAGTTTTACAAAATGTAACTTTTATAGATCGACGATAGAACTGTCGTTCTGCTACCCGACCATGACGAGGACTGCCGTGGAAATCGTATCCAAAAGAGGGTTCGAAAAAGTAAAAATTTAAATACTTTCGTATAGTTAATCAAGGCTCAGAGCCTTAAATAGCTTTCCGTTCCTTTCAAAAGTCCTATAGAGTGTAACATTGCACTCAACAAACTGGAGACTTTCAATCAGGATTCCCTGAATCGGGTACCAGGACATTAGGGGAACGACGGAAACGAAAAGGCAGACTTTTATGACAAAAAGAGGCGGATGGGACATTTATAGGACCAACAACATTTTTCGGCTTTAACAAGAAAAACCTACGAGTAAAACTGGGAACCAAAAAATGGACCCAAATAAAAACCAAGGTACACTAGAACGGCACAAACGACCTTAATCCCTCCAAAATGTTCCTGAACTTTAATACCAGCAGAGCAAAATCTGCTAGGTCTAGGGCTAGACAAAAACCGCTCAGATTAATCGTCGGAGCATTTACAGGTCACCTTGCTATTGCAGGTGTATTGCATTTCATTACAATAGGAGTGCCGAACATTAGTTTATGCAGATTCTGCTGTGATGAAAAGGAGTCCATGAAACACTTAATCATCATCAGTGAAGAATTAAGTCACAGGAGACAAAGAACCCTGGGCTCGTACCTACTAGAGCATGAAAACTTACAAGTGCTTCCCCCTAAGAAGCTGGTTCGATTCCTTACAATCTGGCCGCAGTGCATAAGGGACTTAGCCTAACCCGTGCAACCATTACCATTACCATTATATCTACTATATATACGTAGCCGAAAGGGTTCGTGCATGGATTGTTTGTTCGTTTTCCTGGCAACAAATTCCTTAGTGTATTATATGTATAAGTATAGGGTTTTTGGCTGTAAACTAATGTTTCAATTCATTACTTTTTCAAAAGTCTAAAACCGTTCAAATTAAAATTCGCTGCTAAATATCGGCTTAACTTTATTTGAAACCGTGGATTTGATTTTTCATGCGTCACCCTAGCAACACAGTTTCTTGTCCTTTTAGCACATATTTAGGCGCTTAAGCTTGTAAACACTGGTTTTTATATAAATCTTTTATTTTCTGTTACCTTCATTATTTTGCTATTCAAAACTTTGCCAGCTTGCATATCATCTTAAGTATCTGCCACAGACGATGTGCTTGTTAAGTGCCTACTTTGGACGTCCTGTTACTTTAGGTCACACCCATCAAGTCTTAAGTAAACAGCGCAGACATGTTAGCAATTTTCTGAATTAAATAATAAAATATGCGGTGGAACAGTGGAGCAAATGAGTATACAACTAGAACGCCTTTTTAAAGTGGCGTGTGGACTGTGAAAATGGAGATTTCTGTCATATTTATTTGCCGTCCTAAAATGATGCCAATTTGCTTGAAAAATCTTATGAAACAGAAAAAAAAAATATAGAAACAAATGAGCAACCGAAAACCTAAGTATCATGAGAGTTTTTTCTTTTCAAGTTGACTGGCGTTTAGAGAGAGAGTGTTTTGAGTTTAGAGAGAGAGTCAAGATGAGCTAGGGAACTTCAATGGTAGTCAACTGTAAATTCGGTAATTAATGGCATAGAAGTAAGTGCAGAGAAGCGTTTGTGGTTATAATCCACTTGTTAGGTGAACGTTTTTTAGTGCTCTACCTGATCTAATGCAAGGTTACTTGGCTTGAATTTTCAAATCAAAATGCTGATTGGCTTTGATTGCAGACATCTGTTAATACTCTTAAGACCACAGTTAGGTTTTTTTTTTCTTTTTTCACTCCTCGCGGGAGCATAGCGCCTCGACAAGACTCAGTCTTGCGTTGGTTTCGTTAATCTGTTTTTGATTTCTGGCAGGGTAGGTGATTAGCCTGCCGCTACAAGTCTTAAGTAATGGGAATGCGCACCTATCGGTGCTTAGGAACAACGCCTTGTTACTGCTAGGAGCTCCATCTGTGTTTCACATTTTTCTGGCAGAAGGATCCGCATAGATGGGTGTTTTTCTTTGTTTTTTTTTTGCTTGCAAAATTCAAATAATGCGTAAACTATTGTGCAGGAGTAAGGAAGGAACGAATAAGTTTTTGGGGTTGAGGATTGGAGTTGGAAGAATATTTTTTTTTTGTTTTTTAGAAACAGGGAAAGTAGGTACATTTGGAAAAGGGACAGTGCTTTGCATGGAATTCGAACCCACAACCTCTGGGATGGCAGACTAGTGCACTTACGCTAGACTACCGAGGCCGCAGGTTAGATTATATCTGGATAATCTGAATAGATCTCACATAGACCACGAGGGTCCGTAGTGTTACCAGTGTTGTTGGATACCTGCCTTGGTGAGTTTTAATAAACGGTTTAAGCTTTTATAAGCAATATCTTTCAGAGATGAGAAGTATACCGATCTCACTTGTAATGAGTTCGGCAGGGTAATAGCAAAGAAGGTGTTGTAACGTATACCTTTCTCCTTCGCATAAGTCCCACGCGTTGTTCAGGATCAAGCCCATTTTAGCTGCGTGATATGGAGTAAGACAATGTACCGTCTCTACTACACCCAATATTTTACATTCCTTCCTTGGGAGTGATAGAATAAGGTTCGTTGTTTTCTGTTGCAAGTTCGTTGTATTACATTAACATTCCTGTAGGTGGTTCAGGCTTCCCGTCTGAAAAACTGAGTGTGAGGGATATGCGTTCAAATTACTTATCTTAGGCAAGCGGGTCCCTGCCTTAGCGAGTTCTTTCTTACCCATTTACAGAATGAGAATATATTAAAATCGTTTTCATCTCTAAACCTCTAATAATCGGCTTTACCAGATATGATGATTTTACATAAATTTTAAATGCACCAGCTATCCTGAGGGAAACTTCAAAGGGAACTAACTACTAGATAGTTCGATTGCCCTTTTGCCACTATACTCAGTTCTGAAAATCGATTTGCTCATCAGAGCTGTTTCGGTCTTCCATCAAGGTTTATCCTGACTCTCATTTCTCTCTTTTGCCTCTCTTAAGAACAGGCTGGTCTTAATTTCCCTCTCTACTAATAATTTCTGACAAGATGAACTACCTGTATTTGATGATGGGCAGACATTTTTCGTAGAATCGCAATATTGAGGATTAAGAATTCGTCAATTGCTTTCGATCACTGCTTTGGAGACCAAGTTGAAAGAAGTTTTGGTTACCTCACAGAAAATATTATATTTATTTTGGATTTTTCATCAAAAAAAGTTTCAAAACTACTTTTCTGTAAATCAAAGATGGATTAGCGTTAACACCTGTGAAACTGCTAGGCAAACATGGCAAACGCTAGATCGACGTCTGTCCAAGAGTATTATAAAATTGAGTAGACCTCAAATTAAGGCCTTAGTAGAATCTGTCAGTAGGGGCCTCAAAGGACATTGCCTCATAAGAAATCACGCAAGGAAACTAGGAGTTTACATGCATGATTTCTGTCGTAGCTGCAGGAATGAGGAGGAGTTGAAAACAATTCAACACCTTTTTTGCACATGCCCAGCTTTAGCCAGAAGCAGGAACCGATATTTAAAATCCTACTTTTTAACGAATATAGATAATCTATACTATACTTTAGGTATCAACAACCTTTTACGCTTTGTCAAAAGCCAGGATGGCTCAATATGGGGAGAGAAATGTAGCCCAGCCCTCGCGGCTCACAATGGACCCATCCCGGGGTCTAAGTGGCATCGTTGTCTCTATGTGCGATGTGGTTGCCAAACCTAACCTAACCTAACCTACTTTTTAAAATTCTTCTGGAAACGTTGCTAAATTTTCTCTTAGAGTGATTAGAGACTTGACTCACAACTCAAAGAGAAAATATTTGCCCAAAAAAGCAAAGAAATCTCGACACCAAGAAATAAGATAAACTTTATTATAATTCAGGATCCTCTAATTTATAGGAATTCTCCAAATTTCAATGGGGTGTAGAAGCTACAATATTGGGAATTTCCGCATGAAAATTTCACAGTATGCTGCCAAGATATAGGGGTTTCCAATAACAGGTGTTATTGGTGAATGGATTGCGCTATCGAGAGATGATTATGATTATAGAGAGATATATGATTTTTTATGGCCGGAATTGGAAGATATTGATCTGGAGAACGTTTATTTTCAACAAGATGGTGCTACGTGCCACACAAGCAACGAAAGCATTGATCAAGATATTATCTCTCGAAGAGGTGAACACAATTGGCCACCGAGATCTTGTGATTTAACATCTTGAGACTTTTTTCTTTGGGGCCACGTGAAAGAAAAGGTCTACGCCAATAAGCCCAGGGTCGATTCAATACCTCAAAGGTGGAATTCGTGAGGCTATCGAGGACATAGGGCAGCCACTTTGTAATTCGGTTATGGAAAATTTCATGAGAAGGATATTGTCCTTTAAGCGTGGTCGTGGTGGTCATTTGCCTGATGTTTTTTCCACTATTAACAGCATACCTTCCTCTTTATAATAAAATAAACATCCGATCACTTATATTAAAAAATAGAATTTTTCTTTGAATATCAAAACAACACCTCTGTTTGGAAGACCCTATACCATACTTTCGAATACTGAGGAATATCTGAGGAATAATTAATTAATAAATGGAAATTTTCAAAAGCTTCTTTGTTCCACTGTGCCATAAGAAATATTTCAAATAATTCCTCGGCCATAATCCCTGTGCACATAAAAGTGTGGTCGCTAAGAAATGGTACAACAATCTTTTGGTTTGTTTGCATAAGAAATTTTGTCAAATTTTCGGCAGCATTCCACCACAAATGAAAAAATTAAAAGCTCCAACTTGAGATGCGGAGGAAGCTTAAGAAAATGCAACACATAGCAAAATTTAACAAATGCACACAAACAATGCATATGAAAAAGAAAGGCGTCGTAAGAAACGTTGAGCGGCAGGAGAAGACACATTTTCGGTGTCAAATTTATATGCGAATTTCAACACAAACACAGGCACATAAACTCGCACGTATGTTAAATGCGGCATGTGAAGTGAAAATCAACAAAAGTCATCAAAGAGCTAACAAGGAAAGAAGGCGAGTAAATGAATAAGAATTGGCTGCACAAGAACGTCGCTTAGCAGTGGCAGAAAGGAGCCGAAGTGGTAATGTAATCTTATACGAGTAGTGGCAATGGCAAAGATATGTGCAACGCGTGTTGCAAGAAACGCTATTTATGTTTACGTTGTGAGCTTGTTGTTGGCTTGCTTGCCACATGGAAGCTGAATTGCGGTGCGAAATTCCTAAAAATGGCAAAACTTTGCATACGAAATGTCGCTACTGACAAGTGGAATTAAGAAAGACAGACAGGCTGATGTGTGTGTAAATAAGCACACACACACACACACATTTGTGATATACTCAGCTACGTATATACTTAAATAAGAACATGAAAATACACGAACAGAAATGCTAGATGATTTACTTGCAAGCGTAGTTACCTTTCATGCGAAGTGTGAGAGCAACAACTTTGCTCTATTAGTGGCTGTGGCGAAAAGCCAAAGTGCAATGCGATGTTGCAGCGATCATTGGTTAAGAAAATTATGACAGCATTTTATAGAAACAACACGAGGAGTAAAGCTAATATGGCTAGAGCTAAAAATTACTGTTAGTCACTGTACGTCTGAATCTCTTTCGATGAATCCATGATGCAACACCACAAAAAGCGAATGAATTCTATTTGTGATATGCGACGCTTACTAGAAATGTTAAATGTGGCATCAACTGTGAATGGATTTTCGAAAATTTGTTAATTTTTCTCTATCATTCATTTAAATGAAAAACATGAAGGAGAAACATAAAGTAAGATATACCCTTTTTAGGCCACGTAAAGCTTAGCTTATGCAAGTAACTACAGTCGACCTTAAATCATTTGCAACAGATGCACTAATGATGCAAATGGAGTTTCGCGAATTTAGAGTCAAATGCGCAAGCAGGCTCAGAGGGATTTGGCTGGGGAAATGCAAAGATTTTCAAAATTTTGATAGGTTTCTAAAGGGTGGTTAAATTTTAAGGGCCAATGTTGAATGTGAACCACACTTAAACATCAAGTTTTTTTCTGCATTTCATTTGACATTTTTCAATTTCAGACTAACTCAATTTGAATCATGGAAAGATACACACTCGAGCAACGCGTTAAAGTTATTCAGGCTTATTATGAAAACGCGCGTGCATATCGTGCACTTCGTAATTTTTTCGGTCAATTTAATCGTCCAAATGTGCGTGCAATAGGAAAAATTGTGCAAAAGTTTGAGCAAACCGGGTCTGTAGGAGATGTGAAAACACCAGTGCATGCTCGTACAGCTCGTACTGCAGAAAATATTGCTGCTGTTCGCGATAGTGTGGCTGAAGAGCCGTCCACCTCGTCATCGTGCCCCACAATTGCACCTCTCTCGCTCGTCGTTGATGAACATTATGCATAAAGACTTGCACTTACACGCTTACAGGGAGGAATTGACTCAAGAACTAAAGCCTCTTGACCATTTCCAGCGTCGTCAATGGTCAGAATGGTGGCAGGTAATGGCAACAGTGAATGACCAATTTTCGAAGAAAATCATCTTCATTGATGAGACACATTTTCACCTCAGTGGATTCGTCAATAAGCAGAATTGCCGCATTTGTGCGAATGATAATCGAAGAGTAATTGCCGAAAAACCAATGCACCCACAAAGAGTGACTGTTTGTTGCGGTTTATGGGCCTTCGGCATCATTGCGCCGTATTTTTTCCAAAACCAGGCCAAACGCCCTAAGGTAAGATCGAGATCTGATAGTCTCTTTCCATATCATAGCTATCTTCTATAGTTAGCCACCTTTCAGATTTACAATAGCAGGTGAGGTTAACTGAAGGCAGCGTAAGCACTGATGGATACTAAGGGGTATCAGGCAATCGGAGCTATTTAGAGAAAGGACTTTAATTTGTTGGGTAAATCTTAGAACGAACTGAGTAATCTCATACACTGATTAGGTTCGTCTAAACAAACAAATTGGCGGCTTTTTCTTGAGAATAATGTCAAAGCGTGTGTTGTGTAAGTACCTGGCTCTGGCTTGTTTTTGTATTGCCGAACCCCTAAATGTTGCGGATTCATCTACGGAGAACCTCTGAGTATAGAAACATGACTATATTGAGAGCAACTAGAGTTAATGATGTATTACTAGAATCAAAAGTTTCATACCGATTACAGTGTTTCTTCGGGCTGTTACACCGAATATTCTGCATTTTATTTATTTATTTTATTAGCACCTACGTAGGTATAATCTGAATACACATAACTCTTGCGATATGTTGACTTCTCATGCCTTTACATCGCCCACTTATCCTCCACGTACAAACGGGGCAAAAATTCCATCAGATCAAGTTGCAAACTAAGTACTTACAAAGTGTAGATAGATTTGGCAATGCAACAGGATATGTTATCCTTATGGCATTTGCGCACACAACAGCCCGCATTTTTACTCATCCTTTGTGCAAGCTGATTCCAGCCTCTTAGCGAGCTGTGCTGCAAGCGCTGACGAGTGTTTGACGTGTTACATATCACAAAGCATTGCTGACTTAAATGAAAACTAAACAAGATTACATGTCGCTGCAATGTTGATGATGCTGCATTCGGATGTGTGGGAAAACTTTTGCAAATTTTATGATTTGCGGTAGAATTAATGAAGACAAGCACACACAACGAATGAGGAAAGCAAATTTTGCAGCGACTGCCAAAAATTTCAGCGGGAAGGATTGAGGATTGAGAGAAGGTGGGATGCAGGATAGTTGTTATCGGTGCGCACTGTGAGAAGGTGGCAACCATGGAGATATATTTGTGCTAATATTGTGTCAGTAAATGACAAAATGTGTTGACTGCTGAGTGGGAAAACTGTAATAAGCATACAATTATTTCAAATATACAGGGTGAACCAAATGTAAGTATATTTCTGATAGACCACATTTTTTATTGTATGTTCGAGATTTTATGAATCTCCAGCGCTATTAATTTATTTTTATGAAACCGCCTAACGAAAACTTATCAAGAAATTTTACAATCCTAGCGAAGCTTTCTCAGCTAACTAAGTATTAACAGAGCCGATAAACCACTTCTAGCTTTAAAGTACCTTTTAACTTTTTCCGAGAAAACGAGCCGTTTTCTCTTTGGGTCTCCCTCTGGGTCTTTAATGAGTTCTAACTGCCTATAGGCCATCAACTGATCTTTTTCGGATATATCTACTATCCCCGTTAGCGTACAGTGACGAGAAAGTGGCTACTGTGACTCTGACTGTACAACCCATTTAACTACTCAACATTTCACGCTCCAGCTTGACGGGAGTTTTTTACAACGGAGTATAATTAACCTCAGGGCCGTGGAGAGCATATCCGGGCCCGGGGGAAAATTCCGGGCCCCGGGGGAAAATTGCGAATGCGGGCCCTTTCCAATAATGTCTAATTCATATAAATACGTATAATCTCGAGTCCGGGCCCCTCTGAGAACTCCGGGCCCGGGGGAAAAAGTACCCGACACCACGGTGCGGTACCAGGTGGTGGTAGCGAAGGAAGAGGAAGGCCTCCTCTGCGTTGGAAAGATCAGATGGAGAAGGACTTGCCTTCACTTGGTGTGTCCAACTGGCGCCAATTAGCACGAGGAATAAAGGACTGGTGCACTTTGTTTGAACTCGGCCAAAATCGCGTAAGCTGTTATCGTGCAATTAAGAAGAAGAAGAAGAGTATTTTTTTTTGTAGCTTAAAAGTTAACACTTGAATTTTGACGATTTTTTGCTTCTGCATAATGCAGTGACATACCGAAAATACCATCAACGATCTTTTGCACGATTTTTCCTCACCACTCCACCGGCCGTTTTGTCGTCCATCAATAGGTCTTCTCGATGTTCCAATTTGGCTCCGTTAAATTTTGCTTTGTGGACCCATCAGAAGATGATTCACGTACTGGAGACTAGCGGACGAGCCACTTGTAAGATAGAGTCATAAACCGTCGTCAAGGTTTTAAAAAATCGGCCACTCGAAGTCACTTGCATAAATAATGGGAATTCTTCCTTAACTAACCGACCAGCGTAGCCAAATGAGTTTGAGCGTGATTACCCTTCATTAGTCTCGGGCTCGAAACTCCGTACCAAATTATGCGAAACGTATTTTCTAATAGCGGTTGCCCATCGGCAGGTGATGGTAAACCTCCGAGTTTATTTCTGTCATGAAAAATCTTCACACAACGAGCCATTGGCACCATAAACTGTAGATCCCTCTATATGTGGAAAACATTCAGAGGGAGGAGTTCGGCCAAACCCCCAATAATGGGCGTAAGAGCCAATTATTATTATATTTAATTATTTTTATATGCTAAGAAAAATTCCACGAAATATCTATACGCTAGGTGATCCAATGATTGAAAAATCGGCGTCTACGAGTATAGTCCGATTTGTGAGTTTTAGTAATGGAAAAGGAAAACTAGACGACTGCCTCGATTCAAATGAATGCCAAACTCAAAGCAAGCAAATACGCTGAAACTTGGTGTGAGATCTTCCAATAAATGCAACTAACTCATCATAGCTTCGATATACGCGAGTAGTGCTATTTCTTTGACCTTGCATGAACTGTCCAAATTACCCTTCTATTTATGTGCTGATCTATGGAAAGGAGTTCTGAGTCAACCAAATGACGGTGGTCACAGAAATCAGATAATAAAGCTTTGATTTTGGCTTGACTTTGTTGTGGTTGCTTGGGTTTCAGCTCGTCTGAAGAATGCTAATTCGATGACTGCTGGTTTCGATGTCATATTCATACCATAGAGATTTCATAAAAAGATTGCATTCCCTTAGAAATAAAAGATAGCATTCCTTTAGAAACCGCAATTCGGTGATGATTTTGTAAACAATTTAGCCCTCGGTGCACAAATCGGCTTTCAACTGATCTGAGATCCAAAATAACTTTCATAACGCTCTGTAGCTATCGGAGAAGCTGAGAAGTATCATAGATATCTACTGATACCCTTTTGATGTTCTCACGACTGTTTTGAAGTGGCACTTTTTCTTAATATTTCAATATTTTAGTTACTTACAGAGTTGGGTGGATGACTGGATTGAGTCAAATAATCAACAAAAGTATGTCCCCTTTGTATTGTATTTTTGCTACTACAACATGTTGATGTCAACGACATTAGCAGCCAAACCAACCGCGCTCTATGCTCTGCTTATTCTAGTTGAAAGAAAGAGGCGAGCAATATGGGTCTTGCGGTGTATGAGGGCAAAATAAAGTACCTGCTGTCAACACGCAAGTAGTCTTCGCGTCTTGGACAATATGTCAGTGTTGACAACCAACATTTCGAAGTTTGTCTACCTTGAAACAAGCATCAACTATAAAAATGACGTCAGTCTTGAAACCAAGCGGAAAATAACTCTTGCCAACAGGAGATACTGTGGACTCAGTGGGCAGTTGAGAAGTAAAAAACATAGAGCTCTCTCTTGAAGGACCAAGCACTCTACAAAACGCCCATGATAATCGGGTTGATATATAGCGCAGAAGCTTACACGATGTCAGCAGATGAAAAAGCTTTGGGAGTGTTCGAGAGAAAAATTCTACGTCAGATCTTTGGCCCCTCCGCGTTAGTGATTAGTACCGTGTACGGTGGAACAGCGAGGCGTATAAGCTAAATAGTTACATGGACATAGTTAGGCACGTAAAAATACAGCGGCTACGCTGGCTAGGGCATGCCACCCGTATGAAAGGCGACGGCTCCGAATCTACGACACGATACCCCAAAAAGGAAGAAGAGGAAGATCACATCTACGTTAGAAGGAGCCAGTGCTGCATGGCCCCTTAGCACTCAAGATTTCCAACTGACACCAGCGAGCGCAGGACAGAAACAGCTGGCGCGCTATTTGGAATTTGGCCAAAACCGATACACGGTTGTAGCGCCACATAAGAAGAAGAATAATAATAATATCGCAAACGCGGTTTGTTTACGTAAAAGATGCCGCGTTCCTTTGGGACAGAAGTTATTTGAAATTCTAAAGTGAAATCTGTATAGGGTCACCCTTTACTACACACACAACACTGATATGCAACACATATATTTTGTTTGTACTCACATTTGCAACACTCATGTTCCTAACGATTTTGTTTTATTTAATCTAATCTACTTTTAATTTTTTGTTTTTTTTTTTTGCAAAATAATTTCCCTGCATGTGGCAACACTCAAATTTAGTGCACTTTTACACTGTTCGCCGCACGTTTTTGCATAATTAAATGCCAAATGTTTGACTTTTACTAACTAACCAACATTAATTTATGATCGACGATGTTGCAGCAACATATTTTACGACCTGGTTACCACACACCACATCCACTCATTTTACCTCTTGTTTTTGGCTCGAACGAAGTAGTCGTTTTAGCTGCCGGGCTTAAGTCGTAAATTAAATTAGTAAAGTTTTTGGGTTGTACTTAATATGAGAACGCCAATTTGGGAAATAACTGAGTGAGTCGCAGAGGGGGTGAGCGACTATTTGGGCGAATAAGTCAAAGGCACGGAAATGACAAGCATTTTGAAAACTGGAGGAAATACAGAGGGGTAAGTGAGTAAGTGAGCACATGAAGACACAAAGTCAAGTGGAGTCTCATATAGCAATAAGCACTGTGCTGTGAGCTGTGAGCTGTGAGCGCAGGGTGAGGTGAGTCTTTATTAACCCTAGAAAGCTAACGTTCGTCAAAATGACGACTACTAGCTAAGTGCCTAATTGATCTCAATAAATTGTAGGTCTCATTAATACTATAATTTGTACGCTATTGATAAATAAATATAATTATTTCTCTATTGATTACTTTATTTATATCGTATAAACCAAAAATAAATAAATAAAAGTTTCAATACCTTTTAGTAGTTAAATATAAAATCATATTAAAATATGTTCGTCAAAAAGTCGAATGGTTAGCTTATTAAGTTAGTTCTATAACGTTAGCTATGTAGGGTTAAATCTGCATGGAGTGGGTCCGATTAGGTCCCTTTGAATATGTTTGACTTATGCCTGCTTGAGTAGGAGTATCGCTCAAAGAAAGTTGGAGTGCTCTATCCGAGTAATTGCTGTGTGTGGGTAGGAGTAAATTTTCTTTAGCAGGCGCACAAAGTCATGTTTCGCCAGATGAGTTAGTGAGGTACTATAGTTGGTGTCCCCAGTGCCAACTTTTGCCAATTACATGCATGTTAGTTGTTTTTTTGTTGTTGAAATTTTGGCGATGTTGTCTTTTTTAGTTATTCATTGAAATGTTTCCTTCACTTATCGCTTGTTACTGTTGGTACCACTGGCTGTAAATTACACATACCCAAAGCTGCTGTAAACTGGCAAGAACGTCGTCTCATAGCGCCACATAGATATTTAGTACATTGCTGTGTGCTTGCAACGTTTTGTTGTAATGAACATTTTAATAGTTTAATTTGTTATGCAAATAACATTGACTTGCAACAGAGCCAACAAATGTCAGTGTTAGGTGAAGTTTTCGGGAAACTGAGAAATTTTAAGTAAATTAAAAACTGAAATTTGTATGCAAAAAGTTTGAAGAAAATAAAATTTATTGTGCGTTTAGGTGGCATCAACTACACCGGTGCTCCTAAGCTCTATTTTTCTACTGGTTAGTAAGCACTGCCCACATACAAAGATCAGCCTATGCAATAACTTTCGATGCTATGCCCTAAGGAGCCGCTTAGTGAATATCGAGAAAATGGCAACTATGAGCGCATTTAGGTTAAATGAAGCGGATCGCTAGAAGAGGGAAAGTTATGGCAATGTGTTATTTAGACAAACTCAGTACAGCTCGAGGGGGATTGATTACATCGTCCCAATGGTGGCATTCGACAAGAATTTCGCCACTCTTTTTCCAGCTTGGAAGGAATAGACTTTCACTAAGCAATTTCAAATACTACATATATCTACTTGTAGATGGTTCAAAAATGGATTCAGGCAGCATATGGATTTCTCTGACGAAAAATTTGAGTCCTTTTGACTTGATCCATTCTCTGAGCCAGTTTGCGATGCTCTCGTAAAAAGTGAACCGCTCTCCAATGAGGGCTGACTGGCTGACTGCATTGATCAGAAAAAATGGTAATCCGATGGTGCAATGTCTGGGGGATACGGCGGGTGGGGCAAGATTTTCCAAATCAGTCCCTCTAAATATTTCTGGACCGATTCAGCAACGTTTGTTTGTCATGTCTACCGTCCCTTTCCGGCCGCTTTTCTTTGAGAGCTCGATTCAAACGCATTAGCTGCAGTCGTTAACGATCGCCAGTGCTGGTTTCAGATAATTTTAGAAGATACGCAACATAACTTTAAGCATGAACTCGTTGTCGATATACTTGATTCACCTGACAAGCTCCAACAATTTCGACGCTTCGGGTTATCATAGTAGATCCATTTTTTATCGGCAGTGTCGATGCGATGCAGAAAACCTTTTCTTGTGTGCTTTTCAAGAAGCACATGACCCCAAACGTCTCTTGACATCCCTCTCCTTCAATCGATGTGGCATTCAGTTACCTGCTTTCTGGACCATTCCCATCGCATGCAAACGTTTATCGACAGTTGATCTGTCAACATTCAACTCTTTAGACATTACCAATTATTATTGCAGCTAAGTATCTTCGAATTTTTTCGGTGTCCCTTAGCTCGTTCAATCTATATGACTCATCCATCGACGTCAGATAAAAAATGATCTTTACACTGCATATGAATGTCAACTACTGCGTTCGAGACCTCACATACACACCTTCAAATCACCAGTATATTACTAGAGCGAACACAAAAATAGTATCAGCAGCGACACCTCTTTTACGAGGGCGGTAACTTCTCATACCTAATATATTCTCACAGACTTAGAACTGAAAAATCTGTGCGTTTTCCTAATACTTACAGTGCCTTCAAGACGGAAGTACTGGCAACAGGGGAAGCTTTTAGGCTATTAATTGCAGACTTAAGGGCAATATCGCTATTCTTTCAGAAAGCCAATCTGCAATCCAGGCACTGGATTCAGCTAAAATAACCTCTGAGCTGGTGGAAAAAGCAAGAATAGCCTTACCATCGTGAGCGAAAACCATAACCTGTTACTATTCGTAGTTATAATCTGGGTCACGGGACATCGGAATACTGAAGGAAACGAAAAAATAGACGAACTGGTAAGAGGGCAATTTGCCATGGCAGAATCAGTATTCACACCACTGGGGCAATCACGAATGCAAAATCTTCAAATTACCTACGTATAGTGGATTGTAGATGAGGGGATCAGATGACAAACTAAGTTAACAGAGCATTCTGACCCACCTGCAACCGAACATAAACGCCAATACTGCCAAATATGAAACGAAGTGATGGCAGGCAATGATGACTGGCTTCTGCACATAGGAGATAAAGCGGCCCAAATAGGTATCCCTTAAAATTCATCCTGTTAAAGTTGTAATCAACCGGAGAAAAAGGAAACTTTCTTTCACTTTCTCGTGAATATCTTGCCCCATGGGACGAGAGAATGTCAGCCCGTGACAAGAACCTTCAAGAGCTAATTGGCACAGACATAAATAAACTTATAAGGTTTCTCAATCGTACAGACTGGATATACATAGTAGTGAAGGAATAACTCGTATAACTTTTTGGTAGCGAGGATGTGACAACAAAATGGTGGGGAAGCGCTAATTGGATTCTTGGAGAATCACCACTTAAACCAACCAACCAAGCACTGCTCAAGTCAGGAAAGTTGTCCGAGTGGGAAGCATCTCTTATGCAGTGCCATAAATTCTATTTTTTTTTTGCTCACACATGAGAAAGTGGATATGATATGTCTCGTTCCTTCGGTCAATGGTAGTAAATCTGTTTTGTTGGATATTTGTCTACCACGCCAGCATATTTTTTTAAGAATCTGTAGGTTTCAGTTAGAACGCAGCAGTAAAAAAGTGATCCTTATTCTACAAAATTATATTGCATAGAAATATAAAAGGTGGCGGAAAATGAATTATCAAACTTTGTTTTTGAATATTTTTTTACTGAGTGATTAATTTTGCGCCACTTTGTGGAAGGAGAGAAAAATGTGAAGAAAATTCAAAAACATTTTTTTGTAAGTTTCATGCCGGAAAATGAGACATCAAATTTGGTTTTTGAATAATTTTTTACTGGGTGATTAATTTTGCGCCACCTTGTAGGATGAAAGAAAAATGTGAAGAAAATTGAAAAACTGTTTTTTTTTGTAAGTTTCATGGCGGAAAATGAGTTATCAAATTAGGGTTTTGAATAATTTTTTAATGAGTGATTAATTTTGCGCCACCTTTTAGAATGAAAGAAGAATGTGAAGAAAAATCAAAAACATTTTTTTTTGCAAGTTTCATGGCGGAAAATGAGACATCAAATTTTGTTTTTGAATAATTTTTTACTGGGTGATTAATTTTGCGCCACCTTATAGAATGAAAGAAAAATGTGAAGAAAATTTAAAAACATTTTTGTTTTTCATAACGATCTTTGTCAAAACTATGTAAGCTTATTTTGAGATTTTAGATTTCGACTAATTTTTTAGTGCAGTACTCAAACTTTGAGGTCCTTCCACCACTGGTGATTTAAGGCTATGGAAAAAAATTGCATTTCCAAGTTGCGGTCGGGTTTCCGACCCACTCAGTGCTCAGTGTTGTTCAAAAGCAGTCGTTGACCATTAAGGCATACACTGCTGGCTTATTTTAATGGCCATTTCAAATGGTTCTGACGTGACTCAGCAGACCAAGAATGATGAAGATTATCGTCGTTGCCACGGCAGTCGGTTCTACGTTACCGGAACGACCCGGACTTATATCCAGCCAAGGACGGTCACTTTAGCAGCATTCGCCGTACATTTAGCAGAAATGTTTATGCTGCTACAGCAACAACAATAACAAGTTTATCGCCGTTGAATCAGTGACGTTCATAAGTACATTCCAAATAAGTTTTCTTTAGAATTTGTTTTGCACTTCTCCAACAGCCTGCTGAGTTTGGTTTATTTAAGTTCGTAACAATTTTTTCACTTCTAAGGCAACTGCCCTTTACAACAACTGTTTCAATACCCTACCCCCAGAAGAAAAAAAAACGCAGAATAATTCTTAGCTTCCCCCTTCAAAAGTAAAGTAAATGTGGCATAAATTTCTTTTAAATATTATTTTCTTTTATACAAAATCTTATAGCAGCATTTCTTATGTCTCTTCCGTAGGTGATAAAACTTAATGTTGCATACAGCAACCAGCATATATTAAATGCGCAAATGGGCAGAAATGCACAAGCAAGCAACTACGCCTGGGTGTATGCAAAAGGCCTAACAAAAGCGTCTGGCATAGCAGAAATAAAAATAAAATTTTACGATTTTCCTGATTTGTAAAAGTAGAACTTCTGTTGCAGCAACAACATACGATAACACGTCGCAATTTAACTTGTGGCAACAACAGACGCGTCAATAAGCGTCAATGAAAACGAGGTTGTAAGGCAAATTAAAACAAAAAAATGGCGCAATAGGCAAGACGGCAGCTTAACATATTTTGAGTTGTTGAATGCCACAAGCGAGTCAATGCTCAGCCACAGCAATTACTGACGCTTCCCTGCCATTGCCACTCACTGGCCAGGCCGCTGCGCTATTTGTCTTTGCTGCCACAATCAACACATACAAAGTTGTTGTAACTTCTCCCACTTCAACTGTCATTTCGTCGCTCAAACTGCTGTGGTGTGCGCTCCGCCTTGGTCATAACTTCATTTGTTGCCTTTTGGCTGCTTCCGTTTCCGTTTCATTTCGCATGCGAAATTAATTTCGATTTCAATTTCAATTTTCTTGTCTTGTTTACTTAAACGTCCATCCCCCATTCGATTTGGTCGCGTCTCATACAACTATGCGGCCACACCTTTTCGATTCGATTTTCTTTCAGTATTCAGCGTTGCTCAACGCTTTTCTTGCTTACTGCTACTGCTGCTGCTGCTGCTGCTGCTGGTCAATAAAAATAAATACACATCCGCTGTTTGTAATTTTCAGCCAATGTACCGTTATGCAACGGAAGTGACAACAATTGGGCGCGGAAATAACAGTAAAATAGAATTACCACTCGTTAAGTTGCCACACTATGCTCGGATGTGCCAATGCATTTGCTGTTGTCGTTGTTTGTATGAGGGATCTGTCTCCTTTCAAGAGTCAATGGCTCGTTGGTCTGCGTTCTGGGCGATAAAATCATTGAGTTACGTGATTTCATGTTGACCAAGCAGTGACGGACAGGTCAATAAAGTGACTGGCGTGGACAGTTGAGATTTGTTACGCTGATTAAAGCGTGATGAGGATCCCAAACTTACTGCGCAATCGGTTTTACAAAGAAAATGGATGTTTATGCCTTAACTGTATGCCCACCTAAGCTATAGTTGGAACCAAATATAGATTAGTGGAGTTAAAGTAGTACCTCAGCACATGAAAAGGATTATATGTATATAAAGGGTTGGCATAAGGCTCACACCTTATAAAAAATACACCAAATTGTGCGTGCAACATTGTAAAGTAAATTATAAAATGAAATAATTAAAACAAGAAAAAAAAACCTTTACTTTACATTTTTTAGTTATTTTTGATGCGATAACTGATATGTTGCAAGTTAATGTGGCATATGCTAAGTTTAAGAAATTATGACGCTAGTAATTTTTCAACTAAACTGCCAAAAGAAATTTATTTTTTTTATATTTTGTATTGTTAAAAAATATGTTGGAAGTTTTGTATGTATAAAGTGAGTTTTTACAGTTTAATTCCTTACTTTGCCAAAAACTGTGTTGAAGATGTAGGTAGGTAGGTAGGTGAAATGGTTGAAGTGCCAATCTGGCACTCCACAAGTAGCACTAAGCCCCGTTTTGATACCATTATGAGACCTCCAATAGGCAGATATCTACAGCCAGCCAGAGCTGTTGATATAATAGAGGAGATTGATTGGATTTAGGTTGGCGCACTGCCTCCGGCTGTCTAAGAAAGGAGCGTGCACTGACCTTATTCGTCTAGCTGTCAAGCCCGGACATTTACAGAGAAAGTTCTCAACAGTGTTCTTCTCTGAAAGGTCCCCACAGCTTCTGCAATGGAGGTGAAATGGTAAGCCTAGCTTTTCCGCGTGTGTGCCGATCGTCCAGTGACCGGTAAACATAGCTACGAGTTTGGAAATTGAATGGAGAGAAGGGTTTTCTGAGTCCTTCGTATATCGTATTGGGGCCAAAGGGTTTTCGAAATAGCACATGAAGAAATGGAGCTCCATCTTTTCTGTAATTAATAATTTTTGCAATTCCACAACTCTCAGAGGGATGTCGAGACCTCCTGTCTCTGGGACCAATTCAACCGACCACTTCCTGGCAATCTCATCAGCAATTTCATTTCCCTCTATGTTCCTATGTCCTGTAAGCCATATCAGAGCAATGCTACCTGCACACCCAAGAGATTTGATCTCCTCCTTACAGGAGTTTATTAGTTCCGTTTTGCATTATGGCGTCGTCAGAGCCTTGATCGCGGCTTGACTATAGGAGGAAATTTTAATATCTCCCTCGCTCACACGGTCCTTAAGCATTTTCCATGCCTGCCTGAAAAACACTAGTAATATTCGGAAATTTTAAAGAAAAAGATAAATTGGCTGATTTAGAGAGAACCCCTGCTCCGACTCCTGATTCCATCTTGGACCCGTCAGTGAAGACAGAGGTGCAGATTTTTCCCTCAAAGATTGTACGACTCTCAAACTATAGTTTTCGGATAGAGAGATCTGCTCAAAGTTCGGAGAAAAACGGTGATAACTGCCCGAATATGCCCAGAAGTCAGTCTCCTTTAACCTGATTGCACTTTGAGCTGCGATAGAAATAACGTCGTAAAAAGTCGATGGGACTTTCAGGGCAGCAAGTTTTACATGCTCCGGTGATGCCAATGCATGCAGTCCTTTGCACCCTCCCAAGTTTAGTAATATTATAGCCCTTTCGAGAGCTTCCCACCAAACCAGGCGTCTATATGTTAAAATTGGCAAAACCACTGCGTTGTACATCCACAGTACGACCTGTGGCTTGAGTCTCCATTTTTTACCGAAGAGAGATTTGCAGGAGTAGAAGGCTATACTGGCCATCTTTACCCGATTTTCAATGTGTAGCTTCCAATGGAGTTTGGAGTGAAGTATCACTCCAAGATACCTAACTTCCGATGAGAGCGGGAGGGCATGGTTATTTAATTTGGGAAGTCGAAAGCGTGGAGGCTTATATTTTTTGGTAAATAGCAGTTCTCGGAGGCCGCAAGTGGCAGCCCAGTGACTGAGACAGGACCAAGCCATCAACTTATGCTATTACCTTAACCCCACCCTCATTTAGCATTATCAGAACTTCCTCAATTACAACTAGCCAAAGTAAGGGCGAAAAGACACCACCTTGCGGCTTCCTCCTCTGAACGAATCTAGTGACTTTAGCCCCTCTGGCGGCCGTATTAGCTTCCCTGCAGCCAAGCCGGCACGAGATCCAGAGACAAATAGGCCTTTCCACCTCTAGTCTATCTAACGCAGTGATAATTGACTCCACCCTGATGTTATTAAAAGCACCTTATATATCTATGAAGGCCGCCAAAATGAATTGTTTGCCTTCCAGAGATTTTTTAGCAGTCCGTACGACCTCGTGTAAGGCAGATTCCGTGGATTTCCCTTTCAGATAAGCATGTTGCGCTGGAGATAATTTGGATTCGATGTGCTCTCGGATATGCTAATCAATCAATCTTTCAAACACTTTTAGGATAAATGAGGTAAGACTTATAGGCCTAAAGTTCTTGGCCAAGGCGTGACCCCTCCTTCCTGCCTTGGGTATGAAAACAACTCTCGTTTTCTTCTAGTTGGCGGGGACGTGATTAAGAGTGATACACGTCAAGTAGATTTCTTGCAGGACAGGAACCACCGATGTACTTGTTTTCTGAAGCATCACAGGCACGACAACGTCAGAACTAGGAGATTTAAAAGGCGAAAAACTATTTATTGCCCACGTGATTCTGTCAACTGACAGCATAGATTCCAGGGAAACATCGAGTAGCCCTACCTGTCGTCTCGTGTCGGCAATGTCACGTTGGGTAATAGAATTTTCCGGAAAGTGGTTATTCACCAGGATAATCAAAGATTCTTCCGCAGATTCAGTCCACTCCCCGTCCTCTCTTCCTACAAGAGTTCTACAGGAGTGACCTGTCGAAAGGATCTGGCCTGGCAGAATCCTTCGCGGATTCAATGGACTCGCAGTACTCCTTCCAGGAGTTGCATTTCGCATATTTAATGGATTTTTTGTACTCATTCAAAATTACACGGTAATTTTCAAAGTTGTTGGTTCCGTTGAATTCGAAAAAACCCTCCTAACCTTCTTTTTCAAGTCGGTCAATGACTTGCTCCACCAGGGAGGAAAGTCTTTCTTGCTAAAAGATACTGGGCAAGCCACTGTGAAGGCCATCTGATGGGACCGCTGCAAGAGTTCCACCTGCTTGTCCAGTTGATCAGTGGGTGAGTTGCAGATGTAGCACTCGTATGCCGTACATTTTTTGCGGTTTTTAGCGAATAGAAGAACATTCGAAATAAAAATAATAATAATGCAGAGAACAATAAATACTAATACCATTAAATCGTTCTTCTTTGAATGGTTTCTCCAAAGTATTTTGTTCATGTTGCAAATTAGTAACGCATATTGCAAGTATATTTTCAGTCCGAATATTTTGCAGGTGCGGATATATTTCTAGGTAGAAGAAATCCTTTAACTTTTTTTGAGCATGCTGCATACATTCTATGAAAACTGATAAGTTACACAAACAAAATTTTCTCAAAATACTTTCTTCTCTGCCTATTTACTCAAGCACATGAAATTAGTTAAGCTTTTGACATAATTTGACAGCACATGGCAACAGTCCGTCTATATGGTAAGTTATATGACACTAAACTCATTAGTTTGTGAATTCTGCATTAAACTTTTTTAAGGGCCTGTCTGTTGAACCTATATATTTAAATAATTGGCGCGTACACCCCCATTGAAAAAGCATGTATAATATTGGGTAGTCGAAAAAGTCTTTTCGTATTTGTCAATAGATGTCGTTGGAGTCATCTATCTCCAGTGCTACCAATCACATTGTGTCATTTCATATGGTGTTAGAAAGATGACATTTCAAGCTTGTTTTAACCAAACAAAAATTAAATTCGGAGAAGTTCAAAAAAAGTTATAGCTGTTCAAAAATGAGTGAAAATAATGAAGAAATTCGTTATATTTTGAAATTTTTGTATAAAAAAGGGAAGAATGCCACGCAAGCCACCAATGAAATTTGTGAAGTTTACGGAGACGATGATGTATCAGTTCGTGTAGCACAACAATGGTTCGCTCGCTTCCGTTCTGGAAATTTCGATGTGAAAGATGCACCTCGCTCCGGTCTACCTATTGTTGAAAAAGTCGATGAATTATGGAAAAGATTGACCAGGACCGTCACATAAGCTGCCATGACATCGCCAAGGCACTAAACACTCATCATCAAACGGGTCTGAACCATTTAAAAAAGGCTGGTTACAAAAAGAAGCTCTATGTTTGGGTACCACATGAATTGTCTGTGAAAAATTTAATGGACCGAATTAACATTTGCGATTCTTTGCTGAAACGAAGTGAAATCGAACCATTTCTGAAGCGAATGGTAACAGGAGACGAAAAGTGGATCAAATACGACAATAATGTGCGAAAAAGATCATGGTGCAAGGGTGGTGAAGCTCGCCAAATGGTCGCAAAGCCAGGATTGACGCCTCGAAAGATTATGCTGTGTGTTTGGTGGGATTGGAAAGGAATCATCCACTATGAGCTGCTCCAGCCTGCTCGAACGATTGATTCTACACTGTACTGTGAACAACTAATGAGATTGAAGCAAGCAACCGAAAAAAACAGCCAGAACTGATCAGCAGAAAGGGCGTCGTCTTGCATCAGGACAACGCTAGGCCACACACTTCTTTGATGACTCGGCAAAAACTAAGAGAGCTTGGCTGGGAAGTTTTGATGCATCTACCATATAGCCCTGACCTTGCACCATCGGACTAACATTTGTTTCGGTCAATGCAGAACTCCCTTAATGGAGTAAAGTTGGCTTCAAGAGAAGCCTGTGAAAATTACTTGTCGCAATTTTTCGCCGAGAAACCAAGTTTTACACTGATGGGAAAAATGGCAAAAGGTGGTCGAAAAAATGAGTTGAAGTTTGATTAGAAATACGAAAAGACTTTTTCGACTACCCAATATTATGCAGTAAGTATAACATACGGATATCTGGTGTTTTGCTTGTTGCAACAAACTAGTGGCACACATAATATTTTAGTAAAATATAATTTGTACCAGCTGTAACTTATATATAACTTAGGCAACTTTTAATGCATTGTTTAAAGGCATGTTTATTTTGTAATGTTTTTCATGTTGTGGGCTTAAAAAATTACTTGATTTTAATTTTTTACTTTATAATATCAATTATAGATACATAAATATGCGATAAAACAATTTGTGATCATTTTTTTAGATGTTGCACGTGCACAAAATTATGAGTGAAGTATAAAAAAATTAGTAGTGCAAATAAAAAGTCAATTGAAGCATATGTACATATGTACTATACAATTAGTTATGCTTTTTAGCATAATATTGCAAGTGCCACGCTTATGCTGCAAGCTCTGCGTTCATGTTGCAAGCTAAAAGTAATAAAATTTTTTTACACAAGCTTGGTTTTATTTATTTAACCTTTTTTTTGCGTTCACCTTCATTTTTACGCTATGTTGCATGTGTAAAATGCATGTTGCAAGTAAATTAAATTTGCTTTTTAGTTTTACAATCATTTCTTAGAAGAATATTCACTTCTTTGCATGTTTTCTATACATTCCACAACTCCTATGCCATGTTGCAAGTTGCATTCAACAACTTAACGTGAATTTTCACACATGCACCAAACAAATTACGCCCGATTTGTAACAACAAACATTCTTAGGCGCACAAATCATTACTACGGTACTTAGCACACCTGCTAGCATTAACCATTTTGCCACCTCAATTGTTGCAAACGCAATATATTCGTATGTACACACTCGCACACACGTGCCACAGGAAAATTTGCCATCACACAGCTATTGACATTTCACACCTGAATGCGCTCTTAGCTGACGCACTAGCATTTGATGTCGCCACCGCTTCTAACGTGTACGTGCCACAAATAAGTATTAGCTGCAATGTTGCACACCTCTATAATGTGTAATGTGTAACATGCCACTGCTGTTGGTCAACGTTGTTTGTGTTGTCGTACGAATTTCGTGCAACAAATGCAAATAGGCGCCAACCGTGCATAGATTTGTCTGTGCATGTGTGTGTGTGTGCGCTCGTGTTTGTGTCATTTGCATAAGCTCGCGCAAATAAACAACACAGCCTAAAGACAACAATAACAAAAACTTTAATAGTAATAGTAATGGAAATAGCGGGGCATTAACTAAGTTATTGCCACGCCTTCGTGCAACTTTGTAAGCGTGGGGTATGTGCGTGTGTGGCGTCTATAATACTTGCAACATTGCGCTAAGCTTTAGGCAAATTTACTTAGTGCAGCATTTAGTGTGCAAATGTATGGCGCTCATTGTGGCATGTGTGGCACGTATGTGTATGTTCGCCTAGGTAATCCGCCTGAACTGCAAAAGTAAATTTACATACATGCGTTTTCTAGTGGTGTGTGTGGAGTAGGCCGGCGTGGCGGTAATGGGATATTTCAAGCATAAAGTGAATATGGAATTTGCTGAACGCGGGATGTAGCAAGTTGCCCAGATATATTTAAATTGCTCAAAATACATAAAACCTATGGTTTGTGACTGTGTAATCGGTAGAAAAGTGATATGAAAAAAATTATGCCATTTTCTGTAAATCCTAAGTGCTTTGATAGTTACGCCATAATTGAAACTCATAAATCGGGAATTTAAGTGGACAGATACACATTTAAGATCGTGCGCAATAATAACTTATGCATGGAATATTATCTGGTATACCATTAACTGCCATCGTCCTCGATGACGTCATGAGCCAACTGACTCTGCGCAAAAACAGCATCGTATGAAGTTTCACCAGACACCTTGAGGACCTGGACATCACTGATGACATCTGCCTTCTCTCTCACAAACTCTCTGGCATACAAGCGAAGACGGACAAACTAGTCGCGCTGGCATGCACTGTCGGACTGGAGGTCAGCATCGCCAAGACCAAGGCCATGAGAGTTAATCACAATAACGCAAGGCAGATATTGGTTGACGGATACCCGGTGGAAATTGTCGAAACCTTCTGTTACCTCGGCTGCATCATCACGGCAGACGGTGGAGCAGATGAAGATGTTAACTGCAGGCTAAACAAAGCAAGTTGAGTTATTGAATTTTCAACCCGTACTGGAATTAATATTAGATAGAGAATTCTTTGGTTTAAAAAATAATTTATCATTTTGATGTATCACGCATGGAGATTCGAAACTATGCCCTACCGAATAGTAGACACGCACCAATCCACTAAGCTACGGCCGCCGAATTAAATGATGCATTCAACAAAGAAGAGAACTGATTTTCAGTAATTGTAAAATCTAACGATCTGCTCCATTTGGCACCTTAATCCCATGTCGATGGGTCGTTCGCGTCCGGCTCTTATTTGCACTATGAATATAACGCCAACAGAAAATTAGAAAAAATGCATAAGTTGTCTTTTAAGCTTTAACTAAACATGTCCGGAGAGATTTTTTCAAAAATTTGTATTTTAATAATATTTTATCATAAGCAAATGGTATGAAATATGCATCGTACAGTAGTTTCATAAAAAAATCATGATTTCTCAATAAATTAGTCAGACACCAACGACCTACCTACATGGGATTGGGGTTAATTTTTTCGGATTCCTGCTTGTTCTAAGATTTTGGAAAATAGAAGCCGTCAAAATTGTGAGAATTTCTTAATTTTGTGTATAGATTCACTTTATTTCATTTATTTTTCAACGAAGATGGTCGCCAATTTCTAGAAAAAACCGACTTTATAAGGATTGTAAGAGCATATGACGAAACGGAATGGCACTTGTACTCCCAAAGGTGCTACCAAGCAGATTCTTCTTTGAAAATAGCAACCTTCTATGCCGTGTGCCCTTGCAAACTCTTATCTTAACTTAATCTGTCTTATGAGGGCCTCAGGGAAATGCTTTAGGTTCGCTACTCTTTGTGTTATTCATAAACGACACAAGTAATTGCTCCTGTATACTAATTTTCAGTTATTTGCTGACGGTCTAAAAATAAAATATATATAAAACAATTGACGTATGCAAGCTTCAAGCAGATATAGACAAATTGGTTATGTGGTGTCAAAACTTTCAGCTTTCTTTAAATACCAAAAAATGCTGTCATGTCACTTTTTCCAAAATCCCTATTATCTTTCATACTTCTTATAGCATATCTAATATCGTACTTCAATATGGCAATGAATCTAAAGATTTGAGTGCAATTTTTGACAGTCGTTTCTCATTTAATAGGCATATTAATTCATCTTGCCAAAATCGCATTCTGTCTTAGGATTTGTACGACGGAATAGCTCAAATTTTACAGACCCATATACACTGAACTCGTACACTGAAATTATTGTTTACTATATTCGTTCGCACCAGGTTGGAAAACACCGCCTTTATTTCGAGGCCATATCATAAATCTTTAATTGACAAGATCGAATGTGTACAAAAGGTGTCTCTGAAATTTATACTAAGATGAGTAAAATTTTCTGATCCTATCCCATTTTACATCCCACGTTTCCTTTTGATCAATCTGAAGTCCTTAGAAAGTAAAAGGTCGATTCTGTCTTCTTGTTTGTTGTCAATGTTATTAAAGATGTATCTTTCTGCTTCAAAGTATTCATTTTCTTACACTTCTCAAAAATCTTCGAATCGAATTTATTTAATTAATTGCTTTTTGTCCGACAATTCATGCCCCGGCACTATCGTCCTCCATTTTGACTCCATCACTTTAAATTTCTTGGAGAATTCTAGTTTCGTTTCCATCTTGTCGCAAACTGTCAGGCACGGAGAGTTAGGGATTGAACCCTGAACTCTTACATGTCCTGTAAGATTCTCTTCTTTAAGATAGAGTGGATTAGGATGCTTTAGAAGTGCACTGGCTGCCGTCCCTTTGGCTAAAAGATATAGTGGAATGAGTCCGGTGACTAATCCTAAAGCCGCTGTGGGGCAGGTTCGCATTGCTTCCATTACGCTCAGACCGGCAATTCTGTATACCTTCTTAAGTTTCATCTGAGTCTTAGTTTGGTCTACTTTTGCCCACCATAACAGAGAGGTATAGGTGATCAATGGCACTATTATTGTCTTAAAAGTTCATGCCATTGCCTTTGGACGCAGACTCCATGTTATACCGTAAAACCTTTGGCAGACGTGTATTGCTCTCAAGGTTTTATTTGTGATGTACGATAAGTGATTTTTCCTGGTCAAGGTTTTACAAGGATTACTCCCAGAAATTTCATGTCCCCAGATAGAGTTAAGTCGACGTCCCCTAGTTTAAGGGTCCATAGACTTAATTTCCGTCTTTGGGTGAAGAGTACCACAAAAGTTATTTTCGGATTTAATGAAAGTTCTTTCTCTCGACACCAGTTTTGCGTAATGTAGAGAGCTAGTTGCATGCGATCAGTTATAGTAGAGTCAAATTTTGCCTCAACCATAATGACTAGATCGTCAGCAAGGCGCTGAACTTCGTATCCGTGATCATCGAGAGTCTGTAGAAGCTCATCAATGATCAATAGCAAAGGAACGGTGATAAAACGCCTACTTCGAGGCATCCATTGTTAACTTGACACATAATCTTTTAGGCCCAGTTTCAAAGATTGTCGTTCTATTCCTCAGCATTTTGATAACCCACATTATGATTAGTCTATCTACGAGTATTTCCTCCCTAACCATACCTTCCTCAATAGAGCTGCGAGAAGCATTGTCGAATGCCCCCGTGATGTCAACCGATGTACTAATATGTTCTAACCTATACTTTTTTTTTTGTTTATATATTCCTTCTTTGCACTCTCCGCTCGGGAGCATAGAGCCTCGACAAGACTCTTCCATCTAATATGGTTCTGGATTGTTGATTTTGCGCCATCCCATGTGATGTCGGCATCTGCGAGCTCGTGCAACATCTACATTCTTCAAATATTCTTTGGCCAAACGCGGCCTTTGCTTCATTGCGGGTTCCAGTACAGTGCCATTCGCCGGTTGATATGTGGAGTATTTCCAAGCAAGTGACCTATCCTTTGCACTACATCAAATTTGAGGGCTCATTTTTCGAACTTTTTTAATACTAATTCAAACGAATGTTATTCAAAATATGTTATAGGAATTCATTTGAGGTGGCTGCTGCAGTGAAATGGGCTTGAGCACGAGTAGCATATGGTAAGCGCCGAGTTCGAAGTACATTATGGACATGAAAAATCAAATTATAGAAAAAATTGTTTGTAATAGCGATAGCCCGTCGACTGAGTGTATTTCTGCCATGGAACTATCTGCCGTATGCAGGAGTTACATTCTGTTACTCTAACAGCTTTGTTATTTATGTCTAACTAAATTAAGCTTTCATCTAGTTTTGAGTTAATTTTTAACTGTAATTTTAAGATCATTGTTGAATGTAGCGCAAGTTCAAGCGGCGACCTGCAATTTTATTCACAATACTCAGACGCCAAAAAACGGCGGCTTCCACCATTTGTGTGAAAAATTCAAAATACACATCACAAATTGGAGTATAAGTTCGGCCAAATACCTGCTAAGGATATGCGTGTCAGTCATTTGTACTGTCTGATATCAGTTTAATGAATTTTCATGCAACTATGCTGCTAAAGTTAAATTCGAGGCTACGGGAGGCATCCCATTTACAGTTGCCTATTTCCTAATTCAATTTAGTTTGTATGTTTAAATGTGCTAGAAAAATTCTATTTGCGCATTAAAAATGAAATTTTCAAATAAACTTGGCATTTTGTAACTGCTCACTCCTCCATTTTTAGCTGTCTATGTCAGCTTGTAAGGGCGACCCACTTATAAACCACCATAAATCCTTCTTTTCTCTTGCAATTTCTTGTATGAACTTTATTTGAGTCCCTTCACCTAAATGCCATACTATTTTCCTCACTGAGTATTTACATTTCGTATCTGCAAGATATCCTCAACTCAAGTAATTGTATTTACTTTGCACTCAGCATTACTTGCACGCACACATACGCATGCCATTGCCGGTATTTATTTACATGCACGCACGATTTTCAATTTACATACCTACCTATAATGCAGGCAGCTGTGCACGCCTGAGCTGGCTGTATAAACTAAGGATTTTAAAATAAACAAACAGCAACGCTCTCTAAGCGAAGGTATGTCAAATTGTGCTTTCAATAATACTCACAAGCGCCTAAATGCACTTAAAAATTCCATTGCATGCAATAGTGGCATTAAATGTGCAACAACAATGCCCAACTCAAACCTAGCACAGAGTAAGTGCAATAGTAAATGCCACCTAAACTGACACAAATGCAAATAACTTTCATTAAATGTGTATGTGTGTGTTGGCGCATAGATTAAGGTGGCAGTAGGGGCGTATACGTAACCTCGAATTGCTTGAATACAATAGAAAATAGGAAAATGAACAGTGGCGGCAGCGTAGGCATTTGCTGTTCACACTTTGAATGACGTGCTGAGGTGCTTGGCTACATTGTTGCCACTCAACGCTGCCTGTGTGGTCATTTACATTTGTATTGGTTCTGTCCGTACTTGTACCTATTCAAACTCATCCTATCATCAAATTACAATGTATGCCGTTTTGTTAGATGATTTTGCCTGTTAGTCAGCGGCGTGTTATTGTTGCACATTAACAGCTACATTGTTGCCGGCTACCCATATGTGTCTTTTGCCTATTTGCCACCTCAATGAATGCTGCCATTATAGTGGGTAAACGAGTGACTACAGCTGTGCAGCTGTACGATTTGGTTATTACACAGATATACCAACGACAGCAACAACAACGAGTATTTATGTACCTAGCTGGCATGCTCGCTTGATGGGTGCGTAAATTTTCCAATTAGTTGGTTCTTGATAAAGGGTGATTGGTTGTAATGCTAAGCTGTTGAAAAGTGAAATTCGATATAATAGCGAACCGATTCTTATACTCGTAAAAGCATCATTCCTACGTACAGATGCACACACATTTTCTTCATAATTTTTTTTTTTATGCGGCAAAAAGCGGAAAAATGTACACTCAGCACTATAGTCGAGAAACTTTTCATGGTATTTTCCTATTTTCTGCATAAATAATCTGCATATAGGTTACACATTTTCACTATCGAATTGAAACTACAAATATCAAATGGTTGAAGATGACGAAGTATCACAGACTGGCTAAGGAGCAATAGACAATGCCCTATAATATCTAGTAACATCTTTATACGACTACTCACCCAAGTAAATCTAGCCTAACCCAGCCAAACATCAGTGAGTGAAGTGTAACTTTTTTGAGTGCACCCTGTTTTCCTATATTCCCTTAATATTCTCAATTTCCGCAACTGAATGGAACATTTTTGTAACTTCCTACGATCAACTTGTACGCTACAAAGATTCCTATGTATGTCTAAATATGCTTGCATGAAATGGCATATCATCCAGACACAGTAGACTCAATAGAGCTTGTTGCAAGAAGTATTCAACAGTTTTCAACCTCAAAATTGTGCAGACTTTGCTGTTGCATTCAACCACGCCATTATTTGCATGCTCAACTTATTCGCCATATCCGTGCCATTGTTGTTCTTATAGCTGCTGCTTAGTAGACTCAGAATATTGCATAAATGAGGCAAATAGCTTAAACGTTTGTAATATGCATGCAAATATTTTTGGTCGGCTTTCTTGAATAGAAATGCCGGTAGTGTAAGGTGGGTGCATGCGAACATAGAAATGTCTTCACAGCAGCAGCCAGCTAAAGGTGTCGTGCATATTTTAGTTTGCATTTGCTATGCATGAGTTCCTAAATAATGTTGATCTAACATTATCATCACTTCGAGAATGCGTCAGTCTGAGGATATATGTGGAGATAATAACTTTACATGCCGCACCGCACCATAACTTAACTTGAGTTGCGATTACTTTCTGTTGTTGATGTGGCATGCCAAAATTTACTTTATATAAACACATGTAGATTACAAATACAACTACAAATATTTATGCGCATATTCTACATACCTATAGTAGGTTGTTTGAACAGGTTATCCAACTTATAGTTGGTGGCAAATGGCTGATGGAAAATGTCTCGAATTTACTCAAGTGAAAGTTGAAACTTGAGAAACTTTCTTCGCCATATGAAAATGATGTAGTACGAGTAGACACATAATGTGAGCATATGAGTTACATTCATATTCACATGCCAGAGAATTTGAATGCTTACGTATTGTGAATCTGTTGAATGTTTAGTTTCTTTCTTTCTGACAGGCAAAGAGATTTTGCTGAGATATAAGATACGTAAGTAGTTAAAATAGGATTGTGCATACAGTTGCGGGCATAAATATGGAGACGAATGGTGCGCTTGCATATAAAAGGCGATCGAGTTTTGTGGGCGTCAATTGGTAATTTTTTTTAAGAATCCTGCTAAATAAATAGTGTAGCGTGGGTTTTGTAAATATTTAAACAAATATTTATCTTTATTAAAAAATAACTGGCTTTTTTTGTATAATTTTTTTAAGAAATCTGGTAAATAAATAGTGCAACGTGAGTTTTGCAAATATTTAAACAAATATTTCCTTTTTTAAAAACTAGGTGGCAACTCTGTTTACACATTTTTTTGGGTAATAAATATCATGAGGTACCCTTCGGTATATACCCACATTACGAAATTTTTCTTAATGCCAAAGAATTAGGTGGCAACTTTCTGCGAATATTCGCAGCAAAAACACCTATCACGAAATAGATTTCTTATGGTAAAATCCCTCTACATTATATTGTGTTTTAGCCGTTTCACCAATTAATGAAACAAAAGCTTAGTACTGAAAACTAGGTGGCATCTCTACTGAATATATTTCTGAATAAAGTGTATCTATAATCCTCTACCTAAACTTCCATTTTTCGTTTGCTATGTTATTTATTTTTGAAATACTTGAAATTAGAAGGCAACCTTATAAGAATATGCACTGTCAAAAACACTTTAATCATAAAAAACAGATTTTTTGAAATGTTTTTTTATTACATTTGCACATAGTATACCTATTTATATAACTTACTAAAATAAGAGTATTATTGAATTGCATTTTAACTATTTAAATAAATAATTGAGCTAAAGATGTATATTGGAAATTAGATGGCAACACTATTAAACATTAATTCTGCATAAATACTATCCAAAATAACTAATCCGTCGCCATTTGATTGATTTTTTAAACAATGTTTAATAAAGGTTGCCACCTTGTAACGAAAAGTAGGTGTGGTACTATTGAAAGCTCTTCTTAACTAAATTTATTCGGCATCATCGGCCTCATCTTACGCCATCTTGCGTAATAAGATTTATTTTTAAATAATTTCACAAAGGTGGCAACTTTGTAATGAAAATGAGATGTAATACTATTAAGAATTATTTTTAAATAAAATCTATTTATAATACCTGTTCATGCGCAATTTTATTTATATATAACTAATTTTCAATAAAGTGGCAACGCTGGGTTAGATGGAAATATTATGAAATATTATTTATGAATAAAAATTATCATCAAAAAATGTCACATCTCACACCATTTGATTTATTTCTCAAGTTGTTTGCAACAAAGTGGCAACTTTGTAATGAAAATTCGGTGGCAATACTATTAAAAAATGTTTCTTAACAAAATGTAACCATAACAGCTCATCCAGCCCCCTTTTATTGATTTTTAAGTAATTTAAACTAGTAAACCAGGTGGCAACCTTGCAGTGAATATTAGGTGGCAATAGTTTTGAAATATATTTCTTAACAAAAGGTATCAATAATAGCTCGTATAGAGGCAACGTTGTAATAAAAATAACCTGGTAAATCCATTCAAAAACATTTCTGAATTCAGTTATCTGAATTCCAAATACCAATAAACGAAACTAAAATATTTTTATACCCAAGGAAAATCATAGAAAATATTATATTTGTTTGGAAAAAAAATTTGTTTATACACAACTATTTTACACAGCCAGTAGCTTAATCCAATGCATTCACAAGTAAAACACGAATGCTGCAAGAGTTAAAAATTTCCTGGTGTATAAATTTTTATGTACATAACTGTATATATACACCAGATATAAACTCATACACTCTTCTCAACTCAAATACTGCCTTCGACTTATTTTATTTATTCAGGTAAGCCTGAGTGTAAATAAAATGTAATGGGCACGTGACTTTGAATAATTATGCATAAATATGCAACAACAATATTATGTCAAATCAGACATCAGTGAGTAAATCTTTTTGACGAATACAAATTGCAATGGCTGTACACTAAGTAAATACTTAGAAGAAAATTTAGAGATTTGTAAACTTAGTACGAATTAGGAATAAATGAGATCCCAGAGCATTCAACTTTCACATACCGCTTGAAAACGATACTCAGAAAATCATGGAAACGTTTCTTACAGAATATTCGAAAATTTTTTCTTTTACTTCATTGGTTTCATTTCAAATCGATATTTATTTATTTTATACAAAGAGTGGGATTCGAATTTGGAAATAAATAGTTAAATTTGATTGGAAAAAACGAATGTCGTTGAAAAAAAAGTTAGTAGTAGAACGTCATTAACCTACCATACGAGTAACTTTCTTTTCTATTATACGTTCCGGGCCATACAGCCTGAAAATTTTTGACAAAGTATTATCAAATTTTGCTAGTTCGGGGGGAAAACTGCATTAATTTTCTCACCGAAAAAAATGGAGAAATGCGTAATGGTCAGACAAGCATATCCTGACGAGGATCTAATCAGCTTGTTTTCCCGCTCTTCAGTGTTTTCTAATACCTATAACACCTGAAGTCCTCAAAGGAAAGAAGCAAAAACTCAAGAACTCCTTACTAATGATATTTGATACTAAGTACCAGTTCAGTTGGCTTGCACTGCCGTCACATAAAGTGCCTCCGCTAGTTTATCTAAGCTAAACCGAGACTCTACAATGCAGGAAATGGGCTTTCAGGTGGAAATTTTTGTATTAATCAGTTCTTATATCTACCCTAAGGACAATGAGAAATGAAGATACAGAAGATTAAAATGCTACAACATTGAATTAGGTAACGAAAAGACATTGGCCTTGCATCAACTCGTTGTAGGCCCATCAGAGCTTCGAAGAAACTCTAACATAACTGATCGGTCTTGTTAAAGTATCTGACACAGCTAATCACTTTTTGGGTACCGAATTTACCTCTACACACTTGCTCTTCTTCTGTTCTAGTTTTTTCAAGGTCTAATTAAAAGCCCCCATTAAACTGTTTTTTCTTTTCTCTTTATATTATTATGTTGGTACTTGTGTTACCGACATTTTATATGACTAAACTAGACAATTTAATGAAGTTCAATAGCTGGGTTCACCTCAATGTTTGTGGTAGAACTTAAATAATTATTGCTTTTGCAGTGGAGAAAAACCAAAGAGGAATGGTAAGGTTCTCTCCCCCAGCCAGCGCAGGGAGCCTCCCTGGCCACCTACGCTGACGATTGCACGATAATGACGTCGAGAAATGACATTGATGACATGTGCGCCAAAGTAAACGATTACCTCACCAATCTTTCTCGATTTTTCACTGCGAGAAATCACAACTTTCCCGCACTTAGTCCACGGCGACCCTCTTTATCAACTTTAGAAAGGAGGTAAAACTGCAGCTCGAGGTCAAAGTAGACGACTCATCAATTTCGACTGTAAATAACCCAAAAATGTTGGGCTAAACCTTCTACAGTTTTCTCTCCTTATCTGCGCACACAACCGCAATTGCCACCTAAATCCAAAATCGTAACAAGGTCGTCATATCGCTACCCAGCAGTACTTAGATAAAGACAAAGCAATTTTGCTGTCGACATTTAAGGTAATTGGCCGGCCTGTTCTAAATTACGCTGTGCTTGTCGGGACACCTGGAACTAGTGTCGAAGCTTCGGTCAGCGACGAGATGCCTCCTGATGTCCCCTTTAGAGCTCTTACATAACGAAGCACAGATGCTTCCTTCCAGTTAAGGAGCACAACAAACTGCTCATAAAAAAGTTTCTGCTTGAATCTTATCGTAGGTTTCATCTATGTATACACCTATTTGAACCAGTGCCGCCTCCCAGGCATGTCAGGTGGCACCTTTTCAACTACGCCGACGAGATCCAGGATAAAACGAATCGACATTTACCGGGACGGATAGTGTTTAGACAATAAACGATATTCATCGGGAGACCCTTACCACCTTCTTAAGCTCCCGACCTCCGTAATTGGTGTCCAACCACCACCCACAGCAGATGAAGAGCTCCAGCTATACTGAGAGACCCGCGTAACCTTGGCACAACTACGTTCTGAATATTGTAGCAGATTAAACTCCTTTTTTTCCTTGTTCACTTCTCCCGGGAGCATAGCGCCTCTTGCGTTGGTTTCGTTAATCTATTTGATTTGTGACAGGGTAGGTGATTAGCCCGCCGAATTGACCCCGACATACCAAACATATGTCTAGTATCTGAAGGCTCCGCGCACGATACTAACTACCTTTTCACATGTCCCATCCAACCCACTCATCTAACACCCCTCTCCCTGTGGGTCCAACCTGTCGAAACAGCAAGTGTCCTGGGTCTACCGTTAGATGAGCTAAGCGAACACGACGGGTGATCACATTACACTGACAAGGTTTAGTATTGCGGCTACAATAACAATAACAATAAGGTTCTCTCGAACCCTACAAAAATCCGGTTGACTTTTTTTTTTTAATTTCTTATTTACTTATTTAAATTTGTACACAATAAAAGCATTTTAAATTTTTTTTTCTCAAAAAATTGTAGTTAAACTTTATCCTGAACTTTACTTTTTTTTTTAAGCATTTTATAACAACATTTTCTTAAAATAATTTAGTTAACATTTATTTCTTTTAATTTGTTATAAGTTAAAATTTGTAAAGCGTTTTTCAGTAAGAGCGCTTCAACTTTTTTTTTGAATAAAACACAAACGGTTTGACCTTTTTAACTAATTTTTTTTTTTATTATCGAGTTTGAACATATACATTTAAGTATGAAATTCGATTTCTTTTGCATGACCACCGCGTGCACGTTTTACGAAATCCAATCGTTGAACCCAATTTTCGACCACTCTTTTGCATAAATCGGCCGAAATTCCAGCAATTTCGCGTTCAATATTGGCTCTGAGCTCACAAATCGTCGCCGGCTTGTTACTGTAGACCAATGACTTCACATAACCCCAAAGAAAATAGTCTAGACGCGTCAAATCACACGATCGCGGCGGCCATTCGACCGGTCCATTTCTGGAAATAATGCGCTCATCGAACTTACTCTTCAACAAATCAATTGTAGCGTGTGCTGTGTGGCTTGTGGCCCTGTCCTGTTGAAACCACATGTCGTCTAAGTCCATACTATTCAATTGCGGGCAAAAATTAATCGTTTATCATGTCGCGGTATCGATTTCCATTCACAGTAACGTGGCGATCGTTCTCGTCAACGAAAAAATATGGGCCAATTACGCCGCCGGCATGTAACCGCACCAAACAGTGATTTTTTCGGGATGCAACGGTGCCTCATGCATCATGTGTGGTTTATGCAATAAAAGCATTTTATGAAAATATTTTTTTAAAAAATTTTAATTAAAATATTTTTTTTAAATTTTTCATTAATATAAATTTTTACGCAGCAAGGTAAAAAACTGTTTTTTCCAAAAATTGTAGTTAAACTTTTCCTTGAACTATATTTTAGAATTTTCCACAGTGAAAGCATTTTATAACAAAATTTTCTTAAAATAATTTAGTTAACATTTATTTCTTTAAATTTGTTACGAGTTAAAATTTGTATGCAATAAAAGCATTTTATGAAAATATTTTTTTAAAAAATTTTAATTAAAATATTTTTTTTAAATTTTTCATTAATATAAATTTTTACGCAGCAAGGTAAAAAACTGTTTTTTCCAAAAATTGTAGTTAAACTTTTCCTTGAACTATATTTTAGAATTTTCCACAGTGAAAGCATTTTATAACAAAATTTTCTTAAAATAATTTAGTTAACATTTATTTCTTTAAATTTGTTACGAGTTAAAATTTGTATGCAATAAAAGTATTTTACGAAAATATTTTCTTAAAAAATTATAATTAAAATATTTTTTTAATATTTTAGTTTGTAAAATATTTCCCGGCAAAGTCATTTATAACAAAATTTTCTTAAATTTGTTGAAATTTCCACTACATTTTTTTTTAGTTTCTTATTTATTAAAATTTTTACACAATAAAAGATATTTTTTAACAAAATTTTTTTAAAAAAGTTTAGTCACTTTGGAATTGGAGAGTTAAACCTTACATCTGACAATGGAAACCTGGCCAAAATCAATTTTTTAAATGAATAAAATATATTTTTAACAGAAATGACCAAATCACAAATAGTTCTTCAGCACTACTTAATAACGACAAGGGTAATACCTCACTCCGCTGTTGTCATTTTACGAATCTCTGCTTCAATGATTACTCGTAAACCGGCCGTTTGGTCCTTTCTCCAACAACACATCTCCAATACTCAACCTCTTCACACTTCACCGAAATAAATCAATTGCAAATGTCAAAATTGTCACACAACAAAGACCAAACTAATACCAACAAAGCACAGGCGATTAACTTAGCGCCCCCTTTGAATATTATTTAACTAAAAATATGCATTTATTGGCAACACCAGTCGTATTGATCAACAGCCGCCACCAGTTGGCACCAGCGCCAGCGCCAATGCCATTGACCACTGAACGCTGACCACTGACCGCTGACTACTGACTGCTGACCACTTTGGTGGCGATGACGATGAAGTAAACAATAAACCCACGGGAATAATTTACTGCCACATGTGGCATGCAATGAATGTCCGAAACTATTGTACAGATATTATGTTCAATAAATGTATGCGTGTGCATGTGTGTGTGTGCAGTAAAATGGAATAAAAGGACACAAACCGAACAGGACATTTTGCACATTTGAATTGGTAATCTGTCAGCATTTGGCGGTGTGCAAACTCGGCAATAGAGTGGAATAAGAATTATGGCATAGCGAAGAAGATTTATTGCAGCAAATAAAGTTATTATGAGCTGAAGAAAAATGAAAAAAGGGAGTGGCAAGGGGCGAGCGTACGATAAGGTGGTGCGCGAGGATAAGCAGTAAAGGAAATGTAAGAAAGCTGCCATTCGAAGAAAATAAAATGCGCGACAATACATAAACGTAAAGCAGAATAAAATCAAATAAAGTAAAGCTGATTATGTGGAAATTACCGCCGCTGCTGCAGTCAACAATGGCCACAATAAATATAAAAACAATATAGTGGAGTAGCAGAGGATATGCAATGGAAAATATAACGGCAGCAGTAAAATGTGAAAAATAAAAGTTGCGAAATAATCACCAAAATGCATTCAACGTAAATCTAATTGTTTCTTATTAAAATATGTGTACGAATGTATGGGTGTATGGGTGCATGGATGTGTGCATGCGCTGCCAAGGATATTTTGTTAGAGACGATTGCATGCGCCGCTGGATATCAGCAAATGCTTACCATAAATTTACGCAGACAACTGACTTAAGAAGCAAAGATTTTTTACGTTTTTACGTTTTTCAGATTCTTCTGCTGAAAGCTGGGAATTGTGCAGAAATGGTAGGAATGCATAAATTTGCAGCTTTGTCTTTACGCAAAAATATTTGACTTAAAGAGAAAATTTTTATCATTGCAAATAAATACAAAAATTTTACTTTGCTACGAAATGAAGACAAAGTGCGTCGAGGCACGAAAGTAGGCGAGAAGAGGAGCACAGTGGGTGAAGAACTGGAATATGCCGGCCTGTGCGCCTGTAGCTATGCTTTCGTGCTACCTCACATAAATCACTTCTGGCACATTTAATGCGCAATAAAACCAAAAAACAACAAAAACAGGCAACATTAATGCTGCTGATGAGTGGCAGAAGATTTACTATAGTTGCAGTGTTGAGTTGAGCAGCCACAATGGCCACGACAGCTACCAATGCAAGTGTGAGCACGAAATGGAGCTGGTCACTCTTAGTAATTGAGATAGAAGCCAAAGGCGAGCTGAGACCACTGTTGTCAGCAGTGAAGGAGTGACGAAAGAATGCAGAAGTGGACTGCTGAGGTTAACTTAAGTTATATGATTGCCTATGAGAGGTCCAACTTGGGCGAGAAATCAAATACGCTATTCCTGATATCGTAAGAAGAGCACTGAGTAGAAATTTAAAAATAAAGGTGTTTTTGATAGATGGGCACTTGCTTTGATCGTGTAAAGCTACGGCTATCGAATTACGGGTAAAGCTACAGCTGTCAAATTTAGGCATAATACTTACTTAGTTCTGAAAATTAATCATAAAATGCTATGAAACACTAATGAAGTCAGTAATTTGCCAGCCAAATGTTCCGGAAGAAACCAACCACTATGATGATTATCATTTCTGATTGAGTGGCATCGTAAAAAAAAACAAACGCGAAATTTACATTTTTAGAGCAAAAGAAAATCAATTAAAAACTCCTTAGGTATCGCTACTCATCAGAACACACTTTGGTGTGAATTTTCGACCAGCGATATCTCCTACCCTTATTTCTTCAAAGATTGGCAAGCAGCTGCTCTCACTGTCATCGATGCCCGATATCGGTCCATTTTAACCAAATTTGTTTACTTTAAGTTTAATTATATAGATCTTACAAACCTGCTGAACTGTTTTCTATAAGACCTAGTAAGATCTCTGGTCCATGCAGAAGAACCACAGACGACTGACTCCCTCAAGGGCAACATAATGGGCATTCTTCATGAAATTGAGCCCCATTTATTTGATGCTGAAATGGTTTTAATAGAATTGGTTACCTGTGAGGAAGCGACATGATTGTAGCATTAGTCTAGCAACCTTGGAATTTTAGTTCTTAGAACACAACTTTAGCCAGATTTCAAGCCATACAAACTATATATTCCTCTTCCTATATACCAAATTCATGACCTTACAGTGACCGGCACTTATTAGGATTCATCCAAGAATTGAGGCGGTCGCCGTAGGCGAATGAGTTGGTGCGCGAGGTAGGTTTGAATCTCCGAGCAGGAAATAGCAAGTAATTGAAGTTTTTTCTAATAGCGGTCGTGCCCAGTGTATTTCTGCCATGAAAAAGCTTCTCATACAAACCATTCGGTCAAATGCTTAACGCGCAAATTATTTAAGTATTTTTGAATTTTTATTTTATTTTAAGTAAGATTGGATGGTTGAAATAAAGAGAAGAGGAGATGAATTTCAATGCGTCCAAGAACTTAGTTTTCCATTAAAGGTGTAAGGGCTCCACTTTCATAACTGCGGCCAGCAGATCCTTGACCTCGAACTTGCCTCCTCTTCACTGTCGTACTGAATCTCTGATTGGAGACTGCTTACGGTTCACTCATATTCGGATCATAGGTAGGTATATTAAGTTCTCTCTTTGATCTTCCGACAGAAAGTGTGGGCTGCAGTATTCTGGAAGATTCGACAAAAAATACTAGCGAAAGTGGCTAGTGAGAGTTCGGACACCTTGAAAGTATTGAACGACGAGCTTGCGGAAAAATTCACTTCAGCTAGGAATAACGCACTTGTGAACTCTTGTTCACTGCACCCGTAACCTAACAAAAAGCCGCTTTAGCCGAGAAGAGAACTCTATTAACATAGGGCTTCGAGTGGACGCCATTTTAAGACAGCAAGGCATAGTAAGTCTACTTCAGAGTGAGGGTTGTTCAAATTACGCTTAGGAAGAAACTGAAATTTGAAAAAGGCGAGCCAAGAAGCACCGAGAGATTGGTAGCTCCTAAAACACTCAGGGAAAGCTCTGGACAACAACAGGGTAGATAGTCAAAGCGGAAAGGAGAGAAGTAACAGAATGAAAAGATAGGATAGAATAGAGACACAAACAGAGATAGCTAGTCCTGCAAGAATTTTTTAGATTCTTTGGCAATTCTGAAAATATTCTCCTCCTCAGAGAATGAATATTACTCTTTCTCATCACATCGGAACCCAAAATTCGTAGCTTTGCTCTAGCAAAGTCAGGACACTCACAGAGAAAATGCTCAGTGCCATCCGCCTCCTCTAAGCAAGACAGCCAAATCGGGTCATCAATGATTCCAATGGTGGCCTTATGGTGACCTCACGAGTTGTGTCCTGTAATAATACCGAACGTCTTTTCTTCCAAGATGTAGAAGAAAGTTCGAAAGTTTTCTGTGCGGGCTTGTCACAAAACATTGTTTAGTTCTGCAGCGTTCTATACCGGACCATCGCCCTACTACATATAGGTAGAGTTCAAATATAGCTGCATACCTGGGCTATTGATACCCAGACCATAGAAAGTTGCAAGAGTTGCCTTCACATCAAAGAAAGACAAGAGCTTCCATGCTTCGTCTAAAAGTTTCCCGTTTTTTCATTTCCTTTTTGTTCAAATCCTTTGAAAGTCTTTTTGACCTTATGGGTAGGAAGTGAAATTCCTCTATCCGCTCCGACATATGACTATAAGGACCGACTGATAGTATCTTGAATAAGACTTTGCGCACAATTGTCAAGCATAAAGGCAAGTCTTTCCTACAAAAAAAGTGCACAGTGGGCATCTTCCTCGAAACCGAGGTTTTGAAGAACATCTGAAGGGAAGCAATCATTGAGGTTGAAACCGATCAGATTATAATTTTCTTGAAAAATCAAGTATTCTGTATGTTTTACGTAGGTAGCTTATACTGTCAATTATTGCCGTCGAAGAGCTGATGGATGTTCTCTAAATGCTACCCGCCCACAAACGCATTTGGCTGCGACGGTTGCCGCGCGGCAACGCTGTCTAGGTTGACGTTTATTGGAGTAAAATATCTAGAACAAGGGCAGCTCAAGGTCTTATTTTGCAACCAGCAGTTATTCTTTATATAGACATTCAGGAGGTGGTTTTATGGTTTTATCACATTTCAATGAGGTCATACATGGGCGCCTTCTAATTTGTCCGGCGGATGTCTTGTCTTCTTTTGAGGTAGGACACTGTCATCAGTGGGGTCATATTTTGTTATGCCTTCTAATTTGTACGGCAGATGTCTTCCTGTCTTTTGAGGTAAGACACTGTCATCAGTGGTGTCATATATGGGTATGCCTTCTAATTTGTACGGCAGATGTCTCTTCTTCCTTTAGCTATCTGCTCCGATAATTCCCACGGTAGCAAAGATCTTATCGGACATTCGTTAGTAATGGCATGCAACAAAAGTTGTCACTTTTTATTTTAATTTATCCGGCAAGAAAATAAAATGAAATTCATTTCTTGCTAAGTTTAGTTCAGACGATAAATGGGAATTGAATTAGGCAACAATTGAAAATAAAGGATAATACAAATGCACATTTTCGAGCACATTTGTTTCTTCTCCATAGATTTACTGGTCTACAAAGCAAACTGATAAGCATTCGAGCCAAAGAAAATGTGTAGCAAATGAAAATACCAAGCAAGCGACCAACTATGCAAAGGATCAAGCAGTGAATCATGCGCAGCTACTGAGTAGCGAACAGCCAGGCGTCTGCACCAAAGAAAGCCACTATCAAAGCTGCTGCACTGCATTTTTTTTCCTTCAAATATTTATTCAACTTCTCTGGAGATAAAAACCACACACAATTTGTTGAAAGTGGTCAGCATTGAAATACTTATTTGGAATAAAGTGAGCAATCCAGCTGACAGCAATAATGCAAACGCTTTCAGCAAAATAGTAGCAGCAAAATGAAATCAAATTGTGTTGCGGTGCAAAAAAGCAAAGCGTAGCAGCCGCACTGAAAATTTAGCCAAAGCAAAGGTAGTGAAAATAGTAAGGACGAGTTGTGGGGCCAGCTGCTCTTTTTTTTGCCACAGTCAGAGTTTGCTGAGACTGCTGTCCTTTGAAAATCTACAGCGACAACTTTATTTATTCATGCAAACATACTTTTTTCCTTTGCATCAAGATGGGTTTGCTTATGTGTTTGTGTTTTTATAATATTTAGTTGAACTTTTCCGTCCAGTTTGTGCGTGATAAGCCAAAAGCAGCTCAGTAAATGTCTAAGAAATTGCTTGTTGAAACTTTGCTGCTCTTCTGTACGTGTGTGGGTGCGTGAGTGCGTGGGAAATTTTAAAATGTTTCACAGCAACATTATTCTTCTTTTTTCTATAATACAAGGAAAGAATGTGTTTGCAATTTCGTTAGTGGCTGTGTTGATTTAGTTGTCCAACTCAATGCCTTGAATTTATGTGGTTTCTTTTTGGTTTTTAGAAAAATATGCACAACTCAACGATTTGTTAGAATGAAATTAAACCAAGTTTTATGCGATTAAAATGCATGCTTTGGCATCGCACAGTGGGCAATTTGGCAGATTTTATTTTAAAATTCCTCAGATGCCACATGCCAGGCATAACTTTTGATCAATAAAGCAGTAGCATAGCCAAACGTTCTGTCAACAGAGGAAGTCCAAAGGGGAATTTTATCCCCTCTGCTGTGGTTGTTAGTTGTCCACAATATACTTTTTCCACGGTCGGCCGAAAGGAAATAAAAGCTGTGGCGTATGCCGATGAAAAAGCTCCTCATAAAAAATATCTGCCGTTCGGAGTTGGCTTGAAGCGGTAGGCCCCTCCATTTTTAGAACAGCATCAAGACGCATGCCACAAATAGGAGACGCGTACAACCCTTTTGGGTGCTTGGCCGAGCTCCTCCTCCATCGAACCTACGTTCTCTCTGAAATCCGAATAGTAGTCACGCATCAACCATTCGGCTACGGCGGCCGCCCAAAGCGCTCTGCGCTTCATCTTCCAAAATTAAACGGAGTTAGTCTTACGCTAGCCCGACAAGCAAAATTCTTAAGTGTTATCATTGTTCCCAAACTCTGCTAGAGACTCAATATACAGTAGAATTCACCCCAGTAGAAAACTAAAAAAGGCACTTTACACGTGAAAGAGAATGGTGGGTAAGAAATGGGGTATTCAAAGAAAAGTTATCTAATTGGTCCTATGCAGCCATTGTAAGGCCAATACTAACATATGCGACACTAGCCCGTTGACCCCGCTATGGAAAACAAATACAACCAAAGCAAGCTAAACAAGTTACAAAGATCAGAAATCGCCACATGCAGCGCGCTGGGACTCAGAAATAAAGGAAACTGGACAACAAAATTGTACAGTCACAGCAAGATCCTTCTACAGGGACCCTAACAGCTCCATAGTAAATCAGACTCCACAATTCTCGACCTTAACTTCAAGAAGGATTTTACAGTACGTGTTCTAACCAGAGCCGATTAGAGGAAAGGGAAAGTGTTTGGTAGGTTCGATGTCGAAATCTGCACTGGTGTAGATCTGTTCTAAGATGAACTGTGGTGTGGGATCTGGCCTCTATTTGAAGCCGCTCAATTTATTGAAATCAATTCGACTTCCTGATTATTCCAACGTGTTCCAGACGGAAACACTACAACGGAATTGGGGCAAGGGTAGCTATATTTTTAGACAGTCAAGCAGCCATCAAGGCTTTAGATTCCATTTAATCCAAAGTGCAAAGAGGAATGATATGGGTTCCCGAACAAAGGAATATGAGAAAGCAAACGAGCTGGCAAGAAACGATTCGGCACTGGATAAAGCAGAGGCGATGGTAGTTGCTACCCCATTCAATACAGTAAAAACATCCATTGCGTTACACTACTAAGCCGAAAGAAGGAGGAAGCAATTAACTACATGTATTACAACAAAAAACACATGACCGTCGCACAATATGCAGAGGACGAATTACCTGTTAGGATGCTCTCGACCATCCTCTCACGTGACACTGCAACCTTCTAACCGGCCATTGGAATGTAGGGGACCAAACGGCCATACTCAAACTTCTTTTCAATTCCATCAGCAGAAACTGTCAGACGGAGGAAGTAAAAGAAAGTCTTATCCACCATTTATGCGAATGTCCAGGCTTAGACTTCACTCTTTAGGTAAATCTTTTCCACAACAAATTAATGAAATCTCAGACATAGTGATAAGAAATTTGCTGTTGTATTTAGTCTTATAACTTCAATTTCATTCTAGCGTAACTAAACAAATCAAATGTTAAAGTCAAAATGGTGAAATTCGAAAAAAAAAATTTCAAAATAAAATATTTATAATATTACAGTAACGCCTTTGTATTGGCAGATGTTCAATTTTTACCTACATTTTCTATACCACATCCCACTGTAGCAAATTTAACACCAAAATTATTCAGACGAGACTCCGTCCACTTGGTCAATTGCAGATTTAATTTTTCGTCTTTTGAGATGGCAACAAAGCCACGCAATGAATACTCGATAAGCAATTTAGTTGCTAAATAAATGCAAAAAACACGCATAACAATTGCTGCAAGATTGTTAACAAGGAAAAGAGGATAAAGTTCGGAAATGCAGAGAAACTTTCGAGTAGAATAAAAATAAAAAATAAAAAAATTCTCTACAATGCAATGAAAAATATAAAAGAAAAGAGTTGCATAATTTTAAAGAAATAAATTGAATTGATAATTGAATTTATATGCAAGACATGCAAGTATGGATAATCGGGAAGAAATAAGAAATTGAAACAAATTCAAATATATCTATTAGGAATTTTGGATTTTCGATATTTTCTATTTGTTCTGTTAGATAAGAGCGTGATCACAGTTAGACGTAGATAAAAAAATCAGACCGTTTCTTTTTCTATGACATAGAGGGCACCTCTGTCCTTCATGCTTTTTGTAAAAAGTCGGCTGCCTGTCAAATTTAGTCTTCAATTGAGTGGTTTTTCGAAATGAGTGCTGTTTACGCCTCTCGCTTTGAGGCAATTTTTCTATGTTTGCATGAAAAAGGACCCAAATTAATGCAAACTGTTGCTGTGAATAGGCGAAGCAGTTCGTTAGCAAGTGGATGATTCGCTATAAAAAGGTCGGTAACTTTGATGATTTTCCCGATCGCGGTTGCACTTCCGCCAAGTCTCAAAAAAAGACAAAAAAAAGATTTTCGCATTGTTCTCGAACTATGCAACTTTGACTTTACATGGAGCTGCTGTGAAATTGAAAGCAAAAGGTGTTGACATATCTTACGGAACGATTCGCAGGCACTGGCTTGCCAATAAACTGAAATATCGCAGTACTTTGGAAAAACCAATGTTGAGTGCAAAACACGTTGAAAAACGAGTGGAATGGGCGAAGGAAAACTTGGACCGAGATTGGAGCAACGTAATTTTTTCTGATAAATCCTCCTTCTGGGCATTTCCGGGCTTCGCAGATGCAAGCCATCTAATTTAGATCAACTTTCTCGACAAATTCGGAAAATTTGGAGGTCTTTTCCGGTAGAATATGCAGAAAAACTAGTGGAAAGTATGCTTCGACGGTGCCAGACCATAACTGACAATGCAGGAGATTGGACTTGCTTCTGAGGTATTTGCATTGAGTATTGACGACCAAATTATCAATAAATTTGCAAATTTTCGAAAAATCAATTTTTGTTCTTATTCAACAGTGACCATGTAACAGACTGTAAGAAATATTATAGGACTGTAAGAAATATTATAGGTATAAAGGAAATGAAAAGGGATACTTGTACAGGGCCCGCCATCTATCGTTACGGATTTGAACTAGGTATTATTTGAAGAATGGTAACACTTAGCTGTCATCTGGTTTGACAGAAAATTAGTTTTATTTTTCCGCTGAACGAAAATGGTTGTGTATAAGCTCAAAGAACGCTGGGAAATATTGCGACATTACTTTGAAAATCATGGTAATATTGCAGAATGTGTACGAATGTGTACTTGAAGAAGATGAAGACTTTTACGGGTATGTTAACAAGAAAAATTGCCGCATTTGGGGCTCAGAAAACCCGCACGCACTCGAAGAAAAGCCGATGCATTCACAACGAGTCACTGTTTGGTGCGGATTTTGGTCGAGAGGCATCATTGGTCCATTTTTCTTCGAAAATGAGCGAGGAGTGGCCGTAACCGTCAATGGGGAGCGTTACCGGGCCATGTTGAATGAATTTTTGTTACGAGAAATTGAAGAGGAGGATATTGGTGGCATTTGGTTCCAACAAGATGGCGCTACTTGCTACACAGCAAATGCTATGATCAATCTCTTGCGCACTGTCTTCGGAGATCGCATTATCAGCCGAAATTCTGATATCGTTTGGCCGCCTCGGAGCTGCGATTTGACGCCGTTGGATTATAATCTTTGGGGTGCCGTCAAAGATCAGTGTTATGTCAACAAACCAGCAACAATTGATGCACTGAAGACCAACATACGCGATGTCATAGCTGAAATACAGCCGCATACAATCGAAAATGTGTTGAAAAATTGGAACGATCGTATAGAATGGTGCATGGCTAGCCGAGGCAGCCATATGAATGAAGTTGTGTTCCATCATTAACCGGAAGGATTGTACTTCAAAATAAAGAAAACAGTTTGGAAAAATATTGAGTAGTTTCTTTTTTATAGCATTTTATACATATGTATTTACATACCCGTAAATATCCTCGTAAAATTCCAAATTTTAAGCGAATCTCAGACATATTTATGTAGAAGGAATGGAGAATGAAAGCAATTGATCGGAAATATAATGGAAATATAACGGTTTTTGGTTTCAAAGCTAAGCGTGTAACTTTTGAAGCCTACAGTAGTTAGGCGGCGCTAACTGAGGTGACAGGGTTCGTATGCGCTGTAACTGAATATCTTAGTGGGATAAATCAGAAAAAGTACAAAGAAGAAGTTCTGGTCTCTACAAAAAAACCGAGTTCATTTTCACAAACCTCTTTTTAAGCAAGTTTTTCACAATTGGGAAAATTTTGCAAATGCTTGATAAAGAGGAATTCACTTAGTGCCAATTCTGGACTAAGCGACAGGTGTAAATGAAACTCCCATTGAAGCTCTCGGATTTTCTGGCGCATCGTTAAGCTGGTGTAGGTAAGTAGGTAGGTGAAATGGTTGAAATACCAGTTTGGCACTCCTCAAATAGCATTAAAGCGCCGTTTTGATGCCACTAAGAGAGCTCCAACAGGAAAATATCTGCAGCCAGCCAGAGCAGCTATAATGGAGAAGGTTTGGTGGGGTTTAGGTTAGCGGCCTGTCCCAGCCTATCGAAGAAAGGAGCACCCAGTGATCTTAATCATCTCCTGCTATCAAAGGTCGCTACAGCTTCTGCAATGGGGATTAACTAGTAAACCTAAATTTTCAGCATGTCTGCCGATCGTCCAATGACTGGTAAACAAATCTACGAGTTTGGAAATTGAATGGCGAGGAGTGGTCCGTATATTGTAATGTGGCCAAAGGGTTTTCGAAGCGCATGAAAAAATGGAGCCCCATCTTTTCTGCGCTTTCCTGAGAAAGCACAACAGCAAAAGTCAGAGGGATGCTGATGCCCGGGTAGAAGGTCTCTCCGGCCAATTCAGTCCCCTTCCTGGCAAGCTCATCAGCAATGTCATTTCCCTCTGTGTTCCTATGTCCTGTAAGCCATATCAGAGCAATGTTACCTACACACCCAAGAGATTTGATTTCCTTCTTACAGGAGCTTACCCGCGTCGCCAGAGCCTTGTTCGCGGCTTGGCTATCGGAGAAAATGTTAATATTTCCCTCTTTTCCGCGTTCCCTAAGCATATTCCATGTCTGCAATCGGAAAGACTTCTGCTTGAAAAACACTAGCAGTATTCGGCAGTCTAAAGGGTATAGATAAATTGGCTGATTTAGAGAAAACCCCTGCTCCGACTCCCGATTCCATTTTGGAGCCATAAGTGAAGACAGAGGGGCAAGCTACGGTGCAGATTTTCCTCTGGTGTGCGATCTATCGTTTATTTAATTGGCCACAAAACACGCAGCAATGGCCTTTTTGGCCATTAAGTTCGACTATGCGATCGCTTGGGCGTAGTCTCCGTGATTTGAGCCATACTCTGTTTTGGCTGTTGTTCTCATCACCAGTTATCTACCATTCGCCTCAAACTCAAAAATGGGTTGATATCATTGGCGAGCACACCCTTTTTTTGGTATTTAGTCAAGCTCCTCCTCTTATTTGTGTTGTTCCACCAATGGAGGGACGTACAGTTTTAAGTTCTTTCCAGAAGCAGAGGAGGGATCGTTTAAGTGGCCACACCATACGATGCAGTAGACGACGGTCGCTGTAAAAGGCATTTTAGAAGACGTTTTAGAACCCTACCTCACTCACCACAAAAAAAAATTGGTTAAACGTTTTTATGAGGAGCTTTTCAGTGGCAAAAATACACTCGGAGGTTCACCATTGCCTGCCGAGGGGCGGCCGCTATCAACACAAACTTGTTTTCTCATTTTGCTGTGGCTATGGCGACCGAATGATCCTTCGATGTCGGTGACTTCAGGTTGCATGAAGGTTTTCTTATAGGTCATAAACGACTATATTCGCCTCTGTAACGGGTAGATGCGTCAATCGATACAGAAAGGCAACTATATCTGGAGGATAATAAGACATCTCAGCACACTTTATGTGACTCCTCGTATTTGACTGAGTTTGATTAAATATTTAGTTGATCTTATTAATATTAGGATCTCGGCAATCAAGGACCTTTAGGCTCTGCTCGAGAATCTGATGGTACTTTCGATACTAGCGTTTAGGTACGTGATGTTGGCATCCAAAAGATCTTTTAGGTCTCAATGTCCCTTCGCTCTAGTGCTAGTCGATATATTTTTTTTATTGCAATCAAAAAACTAACTGTCACCTACAGAAATAAGAGGCCAAAGAGCTGCAGTAAAATGCGCCACAATGTGGATACCAATGTGAATACCTATGTATGTACATATATGTATGTATGTATGTATGTGTAAGTGTGTGATTACATACACAACAGAACGCACTAGTCTTCCAAAGGTATGAGGGCAATCAACCAGCTATAAGACAAAAATTAAAGACGACATTAAATGGCGGCGGAAATGGCGACGACGATGGTCAACAATATCAAAAGCAACAACAAAAACATTAAAATAAAATATACCACTAACAATGAACGCAATTTAAAACATTAGTACAATACAATTTAGCGATTTTCTATTGCTTGACTGCACTTAACAACCAGTAAGGATTAGCGACAGGACAATGCAATGAAATAAAAGAGAAGACGGAATTAAAATACTTTCGAGTCTTGGGGCATGAAAATGATACTGCGGGTCAGCTCAGTCGGTTTCATGACTATGAATTGCTAACAGGCATTTGTAGCCAATTTTATTAGCAGTTTTTCGCCGCACAAATATGCAGAAAAAAAAACTTCTGAAAAACTGAGAAAACTCATCGTAAGTAACTTTATCTGCTGCTGCGATTCATTGCCGGCAACTGCAAAGAACTTTTATTGTTTTTACGTATGTTAACATGAGTAGTAGTTGTAGTGGGAGTAGTGGAAGTGGGCAACTGTAAGAAGACCACCGCTCGCTACATTCATTGCCCCAAAGGACCTTATTTACCTAACTGCCAAGAGTAGATAGCAAAAGCGAGTAGCATTTTTTTTTTTGTGTGCTTCATTACTCCGGAAATGTGCGCTACCTACCTTCACAATCAGCGGCAGGTTTTACAACCAACTACTGCGCATACATACATATGTACAAGCAGACGCGCACACATTGAAATCAAAGCTTCACGCACTCACGCATTCATTGTCTTGCATTGCACCGCAAGTCATGCAGATAGACTGCCAGTTTATACGAGTGCGACGATTGCGAAATGTTACGGTTTTATTTCTGCCCATTTTGATGTGTCGTAAATTCGATTTGCTCAATGGCATAATTTAAGGCGCTTTGATTAGATTTCTCCACTGCTCAAATGTCCGTCAGCAAGCACTAAATGACAGGCTGACTTCTTAGCAATGAGCTCGATGACTGCTGGCCCCATACCAGTCACTCCACCTTCTCGTTCGCCATTGAGTAGCCATTCATTGAGTAGCCTCGGTCTCGGTCTCCGTCTCAGTCTCAGTCCAGCCTCTGTCTCAGTCTCATTCCAGCCCATGTCTCAGCTCATCAGCATCGTTGACACGTAATGGCATCGTTAAAATCCGCACTTAGCCCAGCGTTAGCTGTAGGTTTACATGCTGCCCAATACCTTTATGTGCATGCAAGCTTTCTCACATGCACACACACTCACTACTTAATTTTGCTCTTTCCTTTGGCTCATATGTATGTTGGTGTATAAGCTTCCTCCCTCGTGTGTGTGTGCCTTTTGTTCATTTGCGCACATTAACTTGCATTTAATTGTTGCTGCGCACACCAAACAATTTTATAGCCAAACGCGCTACTTAATCCTCAAGTTATGAGGTCCTTTTGGCACTCATTTACTGCTCGCCCTGCCTACATATGAACATTCATAGCTACCTGCCCTTTCCTTTGCGCCCAAGATTTGAGTGCCTCTTGCAGCAGATGGGTGGGGGCGTTGGGCTGTGTAAGTGTGTTGGTAGGCTTATCCTTTATCTTTGTTTTTATGTCTTTCCGTCAATACCTTGTCTGCATTGAAATCATTTTTACAGTCCCTTACAGCATACATATGTTTGCGATTAATTCTGGAAGGAGCGGAAGGCGTACACTTTATATTGTTTGAGTTTTGGTTTTCATTAGCCTTATCTGGCTCTCCAGTTTTGTGCCAACTATGAAAGCTTAAAGCTCAATTAACGAGATAAGCATTTCCTCTTCGAATAATTTGTTTCACTGAAGGGAGCTATCGTTTTTTCACCCAATTTTTGTATTCTCTAAAAGCTATTTTCTAGTATTTCTTAGTGCTAAGCTGAATATTGACATATAGAGAAAGAGGGAGCAATAATTAAAGCTGATGCAAGATGTCTAATTTTCATCCTTTGTTAGCCACCTTGAGCCACTTAACAAATCCATGATTTCAGAGCAAACTCTGAAGAAAAAGTATTCTAAAGTATAGAACTGAATACTTTTGCTGAAAAAATTTGTATGCATTGAAGTCATAATATGGCGAATTTTGCTTGCATCACATTTCGTCAACGGATTTCAAGATCGGACCAGTTCGGAAGAGCGCGAAGCTCTCTAGTGATGCTCTTCCGATGCCTATCGATTTGCAATACTGGAACGAGCGCAAGACGGAATATTCTTCTGTTGACGCTACTAGAGGGTTGCCCATATTCGACGGATCCGACGGATTTCGATGGCTCTTTGGGCCCATTCCAATCGACGAGGCTTGTCCGCAGGCAACATTCATTGCGTCAATTGAATCTTATACGAGAATAAATGCAAATCAATGCGGATAATTCGTTGTAAAGTAGTCCGAGCAATGCCCAACTGCTGAGAACGGCGATTTTAGGATGCCCTTGGCGACGCCTTGGTCGGTTTGATTTGGCCTCTTTGGATTAGAAACAGCATCATCAGTCGAAAACCTTTCGTATAAACGTTTAATGGCGTTCTTAGAAGGCGCCCTTTCACATTATTTAATTTTTTATACGCACGTTGAGTTTTCACAATTGACTTCTTTTGTTGAATGTAAATTTCAACAATTTGGCGTGTACTGTTCCATGGTAAAAATCCGCTTGGACTGACGCTTCCATCGCGGAATGTCATTAAGCGACGCCTCTGTCAAAAGATACAGGGTTGCCCGATGGGTCCGTTGAATATTGGCAACCCTGTATGCAAACAGAGTAAGACCTTTTTTTAGTTCAAAAGAGTAGTTTCATTTAAACGAATTTTGATGTAGATCATTTACTGATTGTCATGCCTTTCATCTGGAAAAAGAAGTGGCTCAATTTAACGAACGACTTGTGAAACAGGATAAATTCAAATTCAACGTCAGTCAAATACTTTCTGAAGAGCAAATTAAAAAGTGGGAAGACCCAAACAAAACAATGGCCACAGTAGTCACAGCTATAAGTTTATTGTATTTTATAGTTAACTGTAAATACAATTGTCAATAAAAACAAAAAAGTCATTGAGCTTGGTACAGACAATACCTAAAATTCGTACATGGATTAACACAGGGTAGAGTGGGAAAAATACTACCCAGTTTAAGTGGTCCTGAAGGGCACTCGATTGTGAATAAGTCGACAATTCAAAGGTTGGCGAAAAAGTTTCCCGAACCTGGTTCTCTCGAGGGTAAAATAAAGACTAGGCTGGGGTTTTTTAAAAAATAAGGTCTATGAGGATAAGCCAACCACGTTTCCAGATCTGAAACACAGCATTTGGATCGAGATTGTCGAACTCAATGCGTTAATGTGTGAGGGAATCTCTGCGAATTTTAATTCTCGCATGGCAGCCTGTAGTTGTGCTCATGGTGGGCATTTAAATGATACCATTTTTCACATATAGTTGATAAGAGCCGTCCTTTGACTAAAAATAGTGAAACCTGAAAGAATCTAGGCCCGTTTTTTTAAGGGTTTTCTCTCTCTCCGTCTTTTCTCTTTCTAAAGCATTGCACCATGTTCAAAAGGTTACCGGAATATATGCAGAAAATTCAAAGTACAAGTTTATTCCTCAAAATTGGTATTAGCGCCTTAAAAGTACTCCATATTAACTGTAAAGCACTTATGTTAGCATTTGATCCGGCTCTCGAAACATTTCGCATACTCTATTTCCGGTTTAGCCATCAGAGCCGTCTTCGAAGCTGTCATTACTTCATTTCGGTTGTTAGAACGTCTAAGTTGTTCTCCGTAGTGGTTTCTTGACTCCATCGCACAGAAAAACTCGCAGGGAGCCTTATACGGAGCACAAATGATGGTCTTTATTAACTGTCTGATCTTCTGGTGAAAATTCGTGGTGTACAATTCCGGTGAAATCCACTGAAAAATACATGGTTTTCTTTGGTGTTGGTTCATTCGCATCTTTCCACTCACTCCGCTGATGACTGGATTGCGTGTCGTACTATAAGCCCAGATCTCGTTTTCACTAGTGATGCATTTGATAAAAGTTGGGTCGGATTCAGCCTTGGAAGTCATATGTTTGGCGATATTCAATATCAAGGGGGCGCTTTTTTCACGGAATTCAGCTTCTTTGGGACCAACTTGGCAGCCAGACGCAAACCCAAATCATTAACTTCTATTCCCTGAATGGATCCATAAATAATGTCCCAGTCCTCTGCCAGCTCTCTGATGGTTAATTTGCGGTTACTGATCGACTTTTCGTTCACTTTGTCGATGTTTTCATGAGTTTTCGACGTAGGTCGTTCGACATCCTCGATGACCGCACGATCTCTTTTGTAGCGTTCATGCCACTCGTAAGCGGTTGCTTTCTTTACCGTATTATTATCGAAATAATTTCCACTATTTCTAAGGTTTTCGAACCCTTAAATCCATTTTTAAAGCAAAATTTAATACAAAATCGCTGTTACAAATTCAAATTCATTTTTAAAACTGCAAAAAATCGAAAAACGTGCAGAGGTAGATCTACTCAAAACGCCGTAACTTTTTCAATTGTGAAACAATGGCGATATAATTTTGGTATTAATGTTAATCTTATATATGGCAATCTACCAAAAAAAAGGGAACTCCAATCAGTAGACTTTGCACGTTACCTGCGGGTTGTTCCGGTAACTTTTTGATCAAGGTGTTATTCATATCAATAAAGAATATGCTCAGTAATCATTCAGGTTATCAACTGTGGAAGTCAAAATAATAAAAGTTTATTAAAGATATTAAATCTTCTGCAAAGGAATTTCTCATAAATATAAAATCTGTTAAAATGCCGACATATCCGCAAATTATTTGTTTTCCCAAAAATCAGCCACCATTCAAAAATTCCACGCTGCTTAGTAATCTTGCAACAATCTTGCTGGACAACAAGCTTAAATGAGCCATTAAAAAAGTGCCGCCAAATGCACAATAATTTCTTTACTTTGTGCTATAAAAAGTGGGCAAGGCAACTAGCGAGAGCACAAAAACCCCTCTTAGATGGCCGACCACACGTGTGCCGCAAGGCGTGTGATTGCGCATAACGCGCATGATTGCCCGAATTGCATTCGAATACCACAAAACGTTATCTCATGCCTTTTTTGTGACGACTATTAATAATAATTTCTTACTTTTTATTTCACATAATTTTTGGTTACTTTTTACTGGATTTTTATATGCAATTGCAGTGTATAAATTTTCCTGATTTTTCGAATATAATTTTTTTTTTGTTCTTTTTATTTCCTTCTGCTTTTGAGTATAGAGTAAGTATCTTGAATAAGTATACTAGTTTTTTATGCGCCAAAGCCATTAATGTGCTGCCATAAAATCGGCTTCAAGTTTCGTTTTCAAAAAAACACAGCAAATTCCACTGCAAAGGGCGAGAGGCGAGAGACTATGTGACTGTGACACAAAAGCTTCAATGCTGCTGATTGTCTGCGTCACTGCCAGTCGCTGACATTTGACGTGACGAAGAAACACAAATGAAGATTTAGATTTATTTCTTAATTTTTATGACGATTTCATGCAACAAAATAGAATTTTATGCGCTACATTTTTGCTGCTTTTTGGCCGTTTACGAGTGATTTTGTGGAGGGCCAGATTGTTGGCATAAGTTGTATGTTCTACTGTGTTAAACTTTCCTATTTTGTATGCGTATGTGTGTGTGTGTGCTTGCTTGCTTTGAAAGGGTGACTTTTTGTTGGCAAATACGAGAAACTCTTCTTATTTTATGACAAGGCGCGCACATTATTGAAATCAATCATGAAATTGTGACAAAACTTGTTTTGATTTCCATTGCAGTAAGTTGGGTGGCAGAAAAAATGACGAATTGTGAGGCAAACTCGGATTTTCTTACACAAAAAGTTTTTTAATCAAATTTGGCTGAAAAAATACAAATGATCGACTGGCGCAACTTACTCTCTGACAGGGTGTCTCTTCAGCAGTGTCTTAAGCCTAATACGGCGGCCACCGAATGAGTTGGTGCGTGACTCCATACGAAAGTGCGTAGGTTCGAATCTCCGTGCATGAAACACCAAAATTAAAGAAAAAGTTTTTCGCCCCTCGGCAGCCAATCGCAAGCTTCCGAGTATATTTCTACCATGAAAAGGCTCCTCCTAAAAACCCGTTGGCCATTCGAAGTCGGCTTAAAGCTGTAGTTCGGTACATTTGTGGAGCAACATCAAGACGCACACCACAAATAGAAGGAGGAGCTCGGCCAAACACCTAACATAACTGTAAGCGCCAATTATTTATTTATTTTTAACATCCACCTAATAGTCCAGTCAAAAGACACAAAAAAAATAGCCAACTAAGTAATTTTAGGATTATGCGAGTTTATGGTTTTATTATGTAAAACCCATCACTGTGAACTTAAATTTGAGTTTTCGGGGTCGGGGGTTGTGTCCCGCGGCCGCCATCTTGGAAATAAGGGTGCAACTGGTTTTTTGCGATTACCTCGTGAATTTCGAAAGTTACGAAAATTTTTTAAAATACTTTTTTGTAGATAATAATATTATCTACAACTTTCATTCAAAACTTTTTATTGTAAAATTAATCATAAAGAAGTTATAAACAAAATTACGCGAATAATTAAGGGATGAATTTTTTTAAAGCGTAATAACTTTTTTTTATTGATTTTATGGAAAATATACATCAGAGCTTTTTTATAGAGCATTCTTTTGTGAACATTTTTGTCTATAAGTTTTTTCCGCTATCTTTATTTAGTCGTATGATTTTGAGCTGCTAAGCGGAGCAACCAATACATTAGCGAAGCGCGTACATGATTACACAGGCCCACAAAATTTAACCAACATTCAGACCCAGAAACCAGACTATATATTTCCGAAGGTTTATGATGCGCTAAATCCAAATCAGGCCTCAGAATTGCTCTATCAGCTCTGGTTTTCGAGATATCCTAATCTAAAAGTGCAAAAAACACCATTTTTGCACATATTTGAGGTTATGTAGCCTTGCAGATGTTTTCTTTCACCAAAATTAAAGGATGACATCTTTAAATACAAGCCATCTTTTTTCAAATGACGTTTTGTTTGCTCAAATATCATTTTTTTTCCGCAGAGATATCGCATTTTGAAATTTTAATGTTTCGAAATTTTCTTACACCTGAAAATCGATTAAGATAACATAGACATGATATAGTCGAATTACGCAAAAATTCTAGTTTTTATATTACAATTTTTTTGTTTAAATTTCGTTACCCAGTTTTATAGCTCCTTGAATTTTAGTATAACAAATTGCGATTTATTCAAATTTTTTCTTTTAAGTTTTGTACCTAGTTTTAAAGCTTATTAAATTGTAGTAATTCTTGAAAATTAAAAAAGAAATTTGGGTACCCAGTTGTCTAGTGCAATTTAGTACAACACAGTTCAATTCTAAAGTGTTTCAGACTCTACTTGAGTTTTGATAATTTTTTCCCCTGCCGGTGTTACGCATTTTCTCCATACACAAATATACAAGTAATCTTTTTTATATATTCCACCTTGGTTGTTCATCTAGCATTTGCAATTAAAACAGTTTAAAACGGCCACGGATGAAAGGTCCATGACAATTTTTCGTTGATTTTTTTTTTTTTTGAAGGGAAAAAGCAAATTTTGCGTTAAAACTTGGAATAACATTTCATGAATTTGACTCCCATACCTGGCTTTACAGCAGTAAACTATGTCAATACATTTTTTTAGTAAATTTTCATTAGCTTCGACGCCAACCTCATCAAATTTGACTTCATTTTCCTACGCTTGAATAGTTTTTGAATCGCATAGAAACTCTTCTTAAAAGCGCCTCACAAAAAATGAATTCGTGTTAGATCGCACTTTCACGGTGTTCAATTCGCATTACTGTGTTGGCTAAGTATGATATACGAGTATAATTTTCGAAGGCAGTGCCCATATGATCGAATGAAAGTTTGATTTTGTGGTACTTTTCCTAGACCAAATAACGTCTATGTTACTCTTTTGAACTTTAGAAAACAAAAAATACTCGCCATTGACTGCTTATTTTCGAAAGAGGGAATGATGCTTTGATGCCATCCGACAAATATCAGATGTTTCGATCAGTAACGCATACCCCGTCGGAGCAGCATTTTACTTCATGAGAAAATATTAAAAATTTAGTCGATTTTTGGACCGCTTCAGAAAATGAGAAGATTATCAGGGTGGTTATCCCAAAACAATATAACTAAAAGTGTCACGCTTTGTACAAATTCTGGAAAAATTTAAGACTTTACCTTCTTTTTTTTAGTAATTTTCTTCGATGGTAGTAACTTTTTTTCTGGCGGCTATATATACCTATTTTCTTCATGTAAAAAAAGCATTCGTTATATGGAAGAAAATGCATAACTGCGTCAACAAAAGAAATTACGAAAAATTGACTGGAATTTCAAGCCACTTTGAACAGGCACTGTATTATACCCAAATTTAATGAGCTATAAAACCGCTTAACCTTATTTTTCCTAAAAACTATGAAAAAAATGCAAAAATATAGTTGCACAAATCCTTTAAAAATTTACCAAATTTCCATGAAAATTTCGAATTATTTCAAGATTTGTTAAAAATTTTTTGATGACATTTTGTGCAAATAAAAAAAAATTTTGAGTTCTGTCAACAAAAAAAAATTATAAAAAATCACTGCGAATTTTGAGCTACTCTAAAATGGCACAATATTAGAACAAAATTTAATGGGCTATGAAACGCTGGGTGCATTTTCTTCAAAACTAGGAAAAAAATACAAAAATATAGTTGCACAAATTCTTAAGCAATTTAATAAATTTCAGTGAAAATTACAAACTCCTTTTTGATTTTTGTTAATTTTTTCTGATGGCATTTTATCCAAATAAAAAAACTCCGCCAACAAAAAAAAGTTATAAAAGTTTGGGCCACCCTAAAATGGCGCAATATTTCAACAAAATTTTAATGGGTAATAAAACCGCATGCCCACAATATTTCCAAGGATTCAGACTAAAAAGTTTGAAAATAAGAAAAAATGTCTTAGTTACAAAAGTAATGATTTTTAATTCGAATATAACTGACAACTGGATTTCGAACGAACAACTCCTCGTAAGAAGCTGACAAAGGCGCATTACTATTGGCGCATGGGAGCATAAATAGAGATGGATAGGGCACACCATCAGCAAACCAACTAATGAAATAAGTAGAACGACGTTAGACTGGAACCCTCAGGCACAACGCTGCAGAGGACTTCCCAAAAGGATCATGGCGATGTGTAGCTTTCTTGACGAGTTTTTAGGCGTCGACGGAAACCTAACGTTGTCCCAGAACAAGGCAAAAGCGAATAATCGATAATAATGGAAATGTTGTTGTTGGTGTAGCAGTACAAGCATTCCCCATATATATGCGAAATGCTGCTGAAGTCCTTAACCGATTATAAATTCGGGTTGTTCCGGTTACGCAGAACCGCCTGTCGTAGAAACGTAGAATGGCAATCTTTTGCTTCGGCACTGCGCATCTTTAACCTGCACGACAGCAAAAATATTGTACTAGATGCTTTCCATTTCAATTCAACCGGGCTGCTCGGGTCATGTTCTTCGATTTCGATGTAACTTAAATATGTTGCTCTCTGGTCAAAATAATGAGACACGTATTTTTTTGTTCGCCCGAAAAAAATTTTTTTCAAGAGTTATCGGCAATTTTGTTTTTTGCCTCAAACTCGATTTTTTTTAATTATATAAGAAAAAAATTTTTTGAAATGCCCATAACTTAGTCAAAAATGAACCGATTTTAATAATTCTGGGTTCAAAATGATCGTAATTACTTACACAAGCGACTTCATGTAGAAACAATTGCAAAAAAGTAGTTGAAAATTTTTTATTTAGTAAAAAAGAAAAAAAATTTAAATTTTTTCAAAATTCAATATTTCAAAAAGTGCATTTTTTTTTTTTTATAACTTTTTCCAAATCAAAAAAACATCTCAAACTTTAATTGAGCTGCATGCCTAGTAGCTAAAATGCGTTGTTTTTGAGTAATGAATTTTTAAGTAAACACCCTGTTTCGCACTTTTTGTTTTTTGCAAAATAAAAAATTTTCAACTACTTTTTTGCAACTATTTCTACATGAAATCGCTCGTGTAAGTAATAACGATCATTTCGAACCCAAAACTATTAAAATCGGTTCATTTTTGACTAAGTTATGAGCAATTAAAAAAAATTTTCTTATATAGATTATTTCCATTTCAATTCAAAAGGGCTATTCGGGACATGTTCTTCGATTTCGATGTAACTCAAATATGTTGCTCTCTGGTCAAAATAATGAGACACGTACTTTTTTGTTCGCCCGAAAAAATTTTTTTTCAAGAGTTATCGGCAATTTTTTTTTCGGCTCAAAATCGATTTTTTTTAATTATATAAGAAAAAAATTTTTTGAAATACTCATAACTTAGTCAAAAATGAACCGATTTTAATAATTTTGGGTTCAAAATGATCGTTATTACTTACACGAGCGATTTCATGTAGAAATAGTTGCAAAAAAGTAGTTGAAAATTTTTTATTTTGCAAAAAACAAAAAGTGCGAAACAGGGTGTTTACTTAAAAATTCATTACTCAAAAACAACGCATTTTAGCTACTAGGCATGCAGCTCAATTAAAGTTTGAGATGTTTTTTTGATTTGGAAAAAGTTATAAAAAAAAAAAATGCACTTTTTGAAATATTGAATTTTGAAAAAATTTAAATTTTTTTTCTTTTTTACTAAATAAAAAATTTTCAACTACTTTTTTGCAATTGTTTCTACATGAAGTCGCTTGTGTAAGTAATTACGATCATTTTGAACCCAGAATTATTAAAATCGGTTCATTTTTGACTAAGTTATGGGCATTTCAAAAAAATTTTTTCTTATATAATTAAAAAAAATCGAGTTTGAGGCAAAAAACAAAATTGCCGATAACTCTTGAAAAAAATTTTTTCGGGCGAACAAAAAAATACGTGTCTCATTATTTTGACCAGAGAGCAACATATTTAAGTTACATCGAAATCGAAGAACATGACCCGAGCAGCCCGGTTGAATTGAAATGGAAAGCATCACTAATATAATAATTTCGTTGTTGCATTGCCATAGTAATTTATAAATTCCAAAGTGCCTGGGCATTTGCATTTATTTGTGAACGGCCCTATTATTTTCGCCCATTGCAGCTCACTGTAAAACAGCTTTCGACATATTCATATTCAATTCCAGTTCAGTCACGCACCAAAACTGAAGATTTTTATTTGAAAATTTTAAATGGCGAAATTACTTTAATATGTAGATGCCCACCGGTCAGACAGTCAAACAAGAATTGCAGACGTCATTAAAGGACAGCAAATAATAGAAAATAATCCAGACATGCATATGGGTACATACACTTAAGAAACACATATGAGTAAGTAGTATGTACACTTGTGTTCACTATAATAGTAGCGTGACATTTGGTAAAGTTTTGACCATTTATTTTTTTTTATTCTACAATAAAAACGAAAAAAAGTAGGGTTTATTTATTTCTCTTTTTTAATTTTCTCTACACTACAAACATTTTAAGGTCTCAAACTTTGTTCAAAATTAAGAAAAAATCAAGAAATTTCAATCAAAAATTCAAACTTTTTAAAGCTCATTAAATTTTAGTACATTTTTTAGTATAGCCCATTAAATTTGTAGTGTCTCAAAATTTGCAATGATTTTTAAGATTTTTTTTGTTAACGGTGTTACGCATTTTCGCCTCCTTCTCAGCTGCCCTGATCTCGTTATGCAATTATATAGACATCTGGGCCCTCACTTTTTCGCTACACCTGCAGATATTGCGGGTTCAAAATATTACACATCAGGTAGAATTCATCAGTAGCTTCAAGCGGCTAATAAGAACGTAAATAATCACCTTTGGTCGTCATCCTCAAAACCAAAGCCTATTATATTTCTTTCCCCTTCTGGTTCCTTTACTTCTCTTTTCGCCCCCTCTCCCTGTATGATACCACAACGGTCGAATTTGAAATATTTGTCCAAGTGGGTCCCTCACAGCGGCAGCCATTTATCCTAACCTAACCTAACCTATGCATTTTCTGCCATATAACAAATGTGCGAAAATGGACGTGACCCTTAAAAAAAATTACCAAAAATCATGCGAGTTTAAATCACTTCAATCTTAAACTTTTTTATTACAAACTTCAATGGGCTATAAAAATGTGTACTTAAAATTTTTCTAAAAATTCTGATTAAACACTTAATAAATTTTAGTTGAAAATTTTTTAATTTTTTCAATTTTTTTAAAGGCGTGAAAATATGAGTTATATGGTTTTTGCCGTAAAAATAAATAAAATATATTTTTATAAAAAAAAATGTATATAAAAAAATAAATTTTTAAATTTAATCATCAAAACCCGAATAATCAGATAGCTAGGTCATGTCACGAGAATGAGCCCAACGAGAGCTCAACGAAAAATAATTGGAGCTAGCAAATAGGATTGACGAAGTGACATGATTGCAGAGTTGAATGAAGAAACTTAAAGTAAATAACTGGAAGGAATCAACCAATGATCTGGTCAAAGGGAGACTTTTTGTTCAGCAGGACAAAGCTCTCACAGAGCCATATCAACAAATGATGGGTTTGATTTAAAAATTGCAATATAAGGCTCTGCTATTTTTGTAAACACAGGTGTACCTACTGTACCTACCCTTTTTGGGTGTTTAACCGAACTCCTTCTCCTCCTTTCTGGCGGGAGCTTTGATGTTGTTCCACAAATGGAGGGACCTCCAGTTTCAAGCCGACTCCGAACGACAAATATATTTTATGAGAAGCTTTTTCGTGGCAGAAGTACACTCGGAGGTTTGCCATTGCCTACCGAGGACCGACCGCTATTAGAAAAACTTTTCCTTCATTTTAGGGTTTCACTGAGATTCGAACATACGATCCCTCTGAATTCCGAATGGTAGTCACGCACAAATCTATTTGGCTATGCCGTAGCGGCCACCTAAATAAAAGTAAAGTTGTAGTAAAAAATTTCGTGGTCGAAAAAAAATTAATTTTCGTTAACAATGCGGCAAAATTAAGGGGCTGGTTAAGGGGCTGATTGATTCCGGTGTAAGTTAGCTCTGTGTATTTCGGTTAAATCGGCCAATTGTTTATTGAATGCCTTCTGCAACGCTTTGCTTTAACTCTCCTTCCCCTATCACTGCGACACACTTTTCCTTAGCTTATTCATCGCATTCACCACTCAACCGCTCAATGGCGCATTCACCCATTAAAATCAATGAAAAATAAAAATTTATTGCACAACATTGTTGCATGGATTTTTATGTAGAAATCATAAAGAATTTAATATCACAGAAGCGTATGAAAAGCTGCACTGAATAAGTGAAGAAGCAACGAAGGAAATGCGTTAATTTTGATTGCAAGCCATCAGCGTTTGAAACGTAAAGTAGACAGTGTTTTCGTACAACCTACCACTGAAATGACAGCCAGCCGTCCAATTCGAGCGACTTTTAATGGCCACTTCGTTAAATAGCAGCTATGAGCTCAATTGTTGGCTCATCACTGAATTTGACTTATTGCTTTCACTTTACTTGCGAGTTTTTGTAGGCGCACCGAATTTAAATTATAGCCGTTTTGACATTTGGAAATGCTTTCAATGCGGTTTGCATTCGAGCATTCAAGCACATTTTTATTTCGGTTATACTACGCTTTTCGCGTTAAAATCCAGTGCATCAATTGTAGGCGAGATTTATTAGTGTTATTTATAGCAGAAATTATTGAACTGATTTTTAGGGGCATTTATTGATTGAAAGAGCTTAGTTTTAATAGTTCAATGAATCATTCGATTAATGTCATCTACTTTACAAATTTGTTGAAATACTTAACCACCACTAATTAGTTGATTGAATTTTTATGATGATGCTGCCTTAAATTTATTAAATATCCAGTTTTATGAAGCTCTTGAAGATTTGCCGAGGTATCATAAACTTTATTAGAGTGGTTTGAAAAGAGAGTGCAAAGTTAGAGAGATGACATTGTTGGCACGTATCGAGGTTATGTATAGTTAGCAGCATCTCTTGGAAGAACACACACCAAGCTCCAGCCAGAGCGGCCAATTTTTTTGTGTTTGGCTTGCGTTTGAATCGAGGAAGTCAAGTGATATTCCTTTTCCATCGCGACCGCGCACCAGCTCACGCCTCGGCAATTGTGATCACAAACTTAATGGGCATAGAGCTCTAACTCTTTTCAACTCCCTCCTATTATCCAGACCTACATACCTCTCTTGGGATCTCTTTTACTACGAGTACTACCTGCTTCCCAATTTGAAGAAATGGCAGCGGGAAAAAGATTTTGTTCAGGCGAAGAGGTAATGGCAGAAACGAATGCCTATTTTTCAGATTTTGACAAATCCTATTATTCAGATGGCAGATCAACAAACTAGAGCAGCTTTGGATGAAGCGTATAACTCTAAAAGAGACTATGACGAAAAGTAAAAAAAAACGTTTCCAAATCACTAAAGTAGTGTTTACTTTTGCACAGATTTTTCAGATGACCCTCGTATTTCGAATAAGTACGAGGAGTGGTTATTATAGGTACAACGAGACTGAAGCTGCTTTACATGAATAAGCCGCATATTAGCGTGAAAACTTCTCATTCCCGCCAGCTCGTATTGCTTGCACTGTCAAGAGGTTTCTGACTAAGTAGCTTTACTTCCGTTTTTGAATTAAACTCGCTATTCGACAGATCGTGCGCCGTGTGACTTTTTCATGTTCCTGAGCTGAAATTTGCCAAAAAGAGATAAAAAATTTAAGTCCGTTGAAGCTAAATAGTCAAATACTACGAAGTATATAAGGTCATATCAAATCTTAGGGTTGGGGCCACTGTCCAATTTTTGTTATGATCTATTGCCCAGCGTATCAGACCTGCTGTGAAACTCCGAGAATGGTGCTTATGGAAAGAATTGATGACGGTGCACTGAATATATTTATATCAACTGGCACAGAACTCGCCAGACCTTTAGTTGTGTTCCTCTTTCATCGACACATAATATTGATAGTGAACTTAATATTTCTGCCTGTTATAACACTAATGACTTCAAGATGGTATTTGGAGATGTTGGGAATGAGAAATGAATCCGCGACTTAATGCGCTTACTAGACAGGTACGACTCCAGGTTGCAAAGTTGCTAATCTTAAGTGAGAAACCAAAATCGCTTTATTAGCGAAGCGCTAGATAAGCAGAGCCTGGTTTTCGCCGTTCTTATTAGGCATTGACCTTTTAAAACTCATGCCAGTTTGTTGGGTATTACTCAGATTGATTACTGTAGAATCTGTCCGTATGATAATTTACAGGAGCCATTGAGCTCTTCAGTGTAGTTTTTCGGTTTTATTAAAAGAACGGAGCACCACTTCGAAAACTGCTGAGTACATGTCTCTGCAGTATTTCTGGCTGGTTAATTGGTTACTGATGGCACTGATTAACGATCACGCGATTTTGGCCGAGTTTAACTAAGCGCGCCGGACGTTTCTTTCTCGTGCTAACCGGCGCCAGTTGGACACACCTATTGGAGTGAAGATCTTCTCCACGTGATCTCTCCAATGCTGAGAAGACCTTCCTCTTTTTTTGTTACCACCATACGGTACCGCATCCAACACTTTCAAAGCCAGGGAGTTTTTATCTATTCGGACTACATGACCCAGCCACTATGTCTATGCCGTCGTGAATCTCATACAGCTCATCGTTCCATCACCTGCAATATTCAATGTCGCCAACGTGCAAAGATCCAGAAATCTGGCGCAGAATCTTTCTCTCAAACACTCCAAGCGTCACTTCATCGGCTATTGTCATCGTCCAAGCTTCTGGGCCAAACGTTAGGACGGGCATGATGAGAGCCTCTTGTTGGCATGAGAGATTCTTCGTTGGATTTCAAGGTTGACATTGGTATCGGTGTTAATGCTAAAGTAGGCAAAAGAAAAATTCCCTATTGAGCTAAGAACAGAGAAGTCATAATAGCTACTACGTTGACCGAGGAGGAGCATAATCTATAGACCAACATATGTCTACCATATGTTTCGCCGACAGTTAGACGACAATACAGAGTCCACTCTTTTTTTTTAAACCGATAGAGTGAGAAGGCGCATTTTTTGGGTTTATGTACTGAAAATGCATTACAAACTTGGTTTTTACTAATCTTTAGATTCATTAAGTTGGGACGAAAGTTTGAAAGGGTGGTAAACTTGCAATACCTCCCCTCTCTCTGCAATTTTCCATTAAACCTTTCTCTCGGTGGCCGCTGTAGCAAAATAAATTTGTGCGTGGCTGCAATTCAATAGTACTCGGGTTCAAAGCCCGATGTGGGCCCGGATCTTCGAAATAAAAAAGTGCTTTCTAATAGCGGTGACCCCTGCTTTCAATGCTTGCTATGAAATGACAAACTTTCGAGTGAACATTTACTTATGTACCATGAAAAACAATCTGCCGTACGGAGGATGGAGTCAAGAGGCATGGCGAGGATCATTGGATCGAAGTCCATGCCTTCTCTGTTGTCCAACGCCAGACAGTGACCGTACCAATTCCCTTTGTGTTTCAGCCTGCATATGGCCGTCAAGGGTTCTGCTTGGAAGAAAATATCAAATAGTGGTAGACTAATCAGTGCATCTAATGCCGGGCCTGAAGTAGTCGGTGCAACAGATGGCCACATTGTGTTATAGTCCTGATAAGATCCTCCTGACTCCCATGAGAGATATCAAATATTAGTGAATGCCACAAGACAGTATAGATTAGATAGATGTAAATGTGAGGTAGCGCTTAAGCCATAAAGTCGACTGCATCCTCTACTTCTCATAACAGTTCATTTAGATCCGTTTCTTTTAAGAGATTAAAGATTGTTCTTGGGCTGAAGTGGCCGCGCATGTATTTCTATCGCCAATGCGGAACCGAGGTGTTTTCTTGCGCTTCTCGAGGTGTCATTACAATCGGGGAGAACAAGAGGCAGGAACCAAGAAGAGACGTCCAACCATATCCCGCGCCTGTGCAGTTGACTCCGCTGCATGCGGTGACTTGTGAGGATGCCTCTAACTTTACATTTTCACTTTGTTATTTGGGAGTATTAGAAGTTGTTTAATGTTATATGCCTCAAATAAGGGCATTCCCTGGCGGTGTCTCACAGTGAGGTGTTTTTTTTTTTTTTTTGTTTTTTTTTGTCGGGACAGACTAGCACTCAGACACAATTAAGTCCATTGTACTGCACTCGGATACCCTCTTTAATTTTGTTTAAATCTACTCGGTATCCGAAGAAATCTGAGTAGATCTTGTGGTACCAAGGAGGTACAAGTTTCAGTTCCGTAACTTTTTTACTTCACCTCTGTGCTCTCTTTCGATGTTGTGCTGTAGCATCGCCAGGAAAGACTCAGATCCTGTCAGCTCAGCATCCGGAGCCTCTCTATCTGTACTGACAGATGCCTTCAGTGCTCGCTTGACGTAACAAAACTTGAACAACAATAACAACAATCCAATATTCGCGTACAGTTGTCAATGTTTTTACAAAAAATTACATTCTACTTTGCCATTGATAAAATGATTGATTATGCATGACAGTACCAAGCTAAAAAAAACAATAACAACAAAAGTAATAATCAGCACAAGATTAAATATGTTGCAATGAAAGTGAAAAAAATGCCAAGCAGAAATTGTCAACTGGTAAAAAATGATGTCAACATTTTGCAATCAAATTAAACGACTGCGAAAAAAAAATATCACAGCCAAAAAAAACAAAATCCGGCAAATTTGTATATCTGCAGTATAGACTCAACGCCTGTACGTGCAACTCCAAATTCAATGAGATAGCGCGAATGTCAAATGGCCGTAGTTACTTGCCACATTGACGGCTGCACGAAGTGACAGAGAAAAATCGCCAAAGCCATTAAAATTATTAGAAATTTTGCATATCATTGCGAGGCTGTAGCGGCGGAATGGATACCCAAAAGTGGAAGTTTGAAAAATGTAATGATGTGAGGCGAGGAAGGGGCGTGGCTGCTGCTGGCTGATGCAAATGATTTCATTTATACACAATTTGTTTGTTGTTGTTGGTATCTTTCCTTACCACTGGTTTGACGCCAGTCTGTCAAAAATTTGCGTGCCAACAGCAGCAAGTAATACAACACCAACAACAACACTAGCAGCGCTTATTACAACAACGAGCGGAAGTGATGATGATAAAGATGATATGCAAATTTTGCAAATCATTTGAGCAGCCAAAAAGGATGAGCAGCGTTTGTTGTTGTGTTGTTGTATTGCTGCTGCTGATGACTTTGTTGCTGCTCATTTTGGATTTTGACATTTCGCGCCATTTTATGCGCGTAATCTTGGCAAAGCGCGGCATTTGTTTCTGTATTTGCTTGGACTTTGCATTTTGGAAAGGGTTTAGTGAAAAGGCAGCCACGTAAATATGCTTGAATGAGTTTGTGTGTGTGCGTGTGTACGTGTGTGCAGCAGCAAGCTTTGACTGTTTAGCATTTTTGCAACATGCTGCGGCACATTAATCTTGCGCGGTTCAAACGTCACAAATTTCACGAAATCCACTCGCGCACACACACAGACACATTTAAACCATTTTTATTCAAATCACTCGCAGCTTCACTTGCAACAGCTGCGCGCCAACAGCGCGCATTTTTTCGCGGTTACTTCGCACTTTTTCCTTCTCTCGCTGTTGTTTGTTTAGTTTGTTTTCCCTTTGCTGCGACTGCAACTCCCAATTGTCTGTCGCCCGCTTCACTTGCACCCTTGCCCTGGCTTCGACATTTAAGTTGATTAAAATTTTCATTAAATTGTTGCGCCAACGCATAGATTCATTGAGCCACAAATGTTGCAGCAACGCTTGGGGGTTCAAGCGAACTTTCTTTTTTTTTTTTTTTTGTCCGAGTTACCAAAGGATTGCTCATTGAATATTTAAAATTGAATTCTACTTGCACATAAATTCATTTCTGGACACTCGTAAATTTTAATAAAATTTTAAATTTCTAATTAAATTGTCGAAAAATGCTAATTTTTGACAAAGGTCGCTTGCGCCAGTCGTTCGAATGGACAGTTTAGCTACAATTATTATAATTACAAAATTATTGCTTTTCGAACATGAACCCTTTTCAATTAAATAAAAAGAAAAAAGAAAATGCAAAGCTCTTCAAAATATGCCTCCTGATTTGAAGTTTGTTTACAAGTTTATTTTAAATGAAATTTTTTTCAATTTTTTTTATGTATTTAATATAATTTTTTATATGCATGACGGAAAGAAAAATGAGATGGCGCCTATCATGGTCCCGTTACTTTGCTCTCAGCGAATTTGACAACGAGTTACGTGGTTTTAACGCCAGTATGGCCAGATTACCATTTTCGTAACTTGATTCAGCATATTTTTTTTTGTTATTTAGTCTCGGAGTTTTAGTTCTTTCTTCATGACATTTTTCTAGCCTGTTCTAATTCAAATGTAATGTTTATAATTTTGTAAAATATACATTTTTTAATAATTAGTGAAATAATTCACGCAGTTTTATTTAGCTTTACTTTTTAACATCTGGTGGCATTGCTTGCGATTGCAGGTGTTGTTTTTGTTCTTCTGCTTTCGACAGCCAAATCTCTCTCTCGCTACTGCAGTGTTACCTAGCTTTGGATATAAAAACGCACTAAAATGCCCCTTTAAAGAAAATAAAACACCAAATTTTTATTGAATCACTTTAAGAACTTTGTATGTGTGACAAATTGTCTTTAGAAAGTGCGTTTTTTTTTTAAATAAATGTGTTAAGCTTATGTACAATTTAATTTATGAGTTTTTTTTTGTTAAGCGAGACTCTTTTGTTAAGGGAACGACTTATTTTTTATATTTGAGGTTATGTAACTAGATAACGTACTCTTTTGTAAAAATGTCAGTATGGTTTCTTTACTATTTTCTGGTATTTTGTGGCTTATTTTTACTAAGGATTGATGGCCAGAAGAAACGATTACACCTCTATGGTTTTAATTCGCATTCAGTAAGTTCAAACGCTTTTTAAAATTTGTAAAAAAGTTGTCAATCTTAAGAAGAGTTGAGAGAGGGACATTTAATATTCTTGCATAATCTTAAAAGGAGCAAAAAATTAAATTCACACTTTCAAAATATCAAATTTTATAAGAACCCCCTAATTTTCATTAGCACTAAAATTTTCTCAGAGTGAACTTTTTTAACCTTCTTTTGCATAATAATACAGTTTTTTTTAACTTGAAGTTTCGGTACCTTTAAATTAAAAAAAAAGGAATAAACATGAAACTTCAAAATTTTCGCATTTTCAGTATAAAGAAACACTAAATTTATTGCGAAGAGCAAATAGTAGGCAATACTGCACAACTCGGAAGAACGTGACGTCACACACTCTCTGATGGGCGGAAACTTCTTTCTATCATTCTTTTTTTATATGTATTTATTTAAAACAAAAAATCTTTGGAAAATCATTCTATTTTTTTGTTCAAAAAATGTTGATACATAACTCAAATAATAATAAAAAATAAAAATTTTTGATTTCACAAGTTTTTCACAAACGAAAAAAAAAATATTTACCAAAAATTCTGAACAAAAAAATTAATTTTTTTTTCCAATTTTTTATTTATTTATTGTTTATTATTATTATTATTAATTATATATTTATTAAACAAAACATTGGAAAATAATTCAGTTTTATTGTCAAAAAATTTTGATAGATATTTTGTTTTTGTCATTTTGGAAGAATTTCTGAAAATATCTTTAAAAAATAAATTAAAGAGAAAAATAAAAACCATTCGTAACAATAAAAATATTAAGAAGAACCGAAGTTATTGGACTTTAGAAAACAGAATGCCAAAGTTTGCAGCATTGAAAAGATCTCAAAAGTATTTAACTTTTCGAAATATTTTTCCCGCAGGAGCAGAACCGTCCTGTTTATTTAAAACAAAAAAAGGTGGAAAATGATTTAATTTTTTTGCTCAAATAAATTTTGACACACAATTTATACAATATAATAACAAATAATACACATTCTTGATCTCACAAGTTTTTCACAAATGACAACAAAAAATTATTATAAAAAATTTTGAACAAAAAATAAATTTTTTTTTCATATTGTATTTTTTTTATTTATTTATTATTATTCTTATTTATATATTTACTAAAAAAAAACGTTGGAAAATAATTCTATTCTTTTATTAAAAAAAATTTTGATACAGAAGTCAAATAATAATATAAAAAAAAATTTTTTGATAGCACAAGTTTTTCACAAATGACAAAAAAAAAATGATTTACCAAAAATTTTACTCTTTTTCCATTTTTTTTATTTATGTATTATTAAAATTAATATTATTTATTTATTTATTAAAGAATTACTTTGGAAAATAGTTCATTTGTTTGTCGAAAAATTTTGATAAGAAATGTTTTTTTTGTCATTTGCCAAAAATTTGTGAAAACTCCTTGGAAAAATAAATTAATGAGAAAAATAAAAACCATTTGTAAAAATAAAATATTAACTTTCAAAAACTTTAAACCAAAGTTTCCAGTATTTAACAAATCTCAAAATCATTAAACTTTTTTTTAATTTTTTCACCGCAGGAGCAGGGAGAATAGAAAATGTCCCACTCGGACTTAAGAAGAGTAGAAATTGGTCAGTAATCATAGGGATGAACACAAAGTCTCCAAGAAGGCAAGCCTCCGCAGCTAAAGTTTACTCGGAAACCCGAGCACCTAAGTCTGATTGAGGTACCTGTCTTCTTCTTCTTAATTGGCGCGATAACCGCTTAAGCGATTTTGGCCGAGTTTAACAAAGCGCGCCAGTCGTTTCTTTCTCGTGCTAACCGGCGCCAATTGGACACACCAAGTGAAGTCAAGTCCTTCTCCACCTGATCTTTCCAACGCAGAGGAGGCCTTACTCTTCCTATGCTATCACCAGTTGGTACCGCATCAAATACTTTCAAAGCCGGAGCGTTTGTATCCATTCGGACGGCATGAACCAGCCAACGTAGCCGTTGGATCTTTATTCGCTGCGCTATGTCAAAGGTCCAAAAATCTTACGCAGAATCTTTCTCTCGAACACTTCAAGCGTCGCTTCATCGGATGTTGTCATCGTCCACGCTTCTGCGCCATACGATAGGACGGGCATGATGAGAGTCTTGTAGAGTGTTAGTTTTGTTCGACGAGAGAGGACTTTACTGCTCAGTTGCCTACTTAGTCCAAAGTAGCACTTGTTGGCAAGAGAGATTCTACGTTGGATTTCAAGGCTGGCATTGTTATCGGTGTTAATACTGGTACCTAAATAAACGAAGTCTTTTACAACCTCGAAATTGTAACTGTCAACAGTGACTTGGGTGCCGATACGCGATTGCGCCGACTGTTTGTTTGAAGACAGGAGGTACTTCGTTTTGTCCTCGTTCACCACCAAACCCATTCGCTTTGCCTCTTTATCCAGTTTGGAGAAGGCAGAACTTAGAGCGCGGTTGTTAAGGCCGATGATGTCAATATCATCGGCATATGCCAGCAATTGTACGCTCTTATAAAATATTTAAGTGGCGGGTCCCAAACCCAGCGCACAACCAGCTATCCTGGAATGCTTCGCTTAGCTCACTCCCGATCGGGTGTTCGGAAGCTACCCAGAGGATACGTGGGCTAATCCCGGGCGAACCATATGCAGAAGTATCGTCCTGGCCACTCCCAAGTGAATGGGACTTGCGTGGACTTCTACACATGGAACCATCCTCTTACCATATTTAGAAATACTTTAATTGTAATATTAGGAGTAGACCCAAATGGTCCATTGATTCAAATAAGGGCATATCTTTGGACTCTATCCAGCTCCTGAATCAGCGATATCCTCTGAATTGCATCTAGTGAATTGCACCAGACAAGGACTCCTTATAACCAAATTTTCTTTATATGTAATTATGCTACAGAGCCAGAATGTAACCCTATGAGAGATACTCAATTTTTTGCTAACGAGAAGACTGTTGACCTATTAATCCTCTCTTCAGTGCTAGGCCTCCATGTTACTTTCCGTCAAGGACTAGCCCTAGATCCTTCACCCTGTCAGAGAGTACCAATGAAGCACTCCCTACTGAGGACCTATTGGGGCTATAACCTAAGTCAATCATAACTTGATTTTCTGAATTTTTTATCCATTTCATTATTATTAATCTCATTGTTATAGGTGAATTGGTGCTTTGAGTTTTGGTGGAGGCGACCAGTCTAACTCTATGAAAGGTTGCGCTGTAAAGTACAAATATTTCTTGCTTAATCTCTCTAAATTATTCTCAACTATACGCCGTTGGGCTCACAACTTATGAATGCAACTTAAATGCGACAACAGAAGAGTAAAATAAAAATTCGTGAAGCAAGTGTTGTTGCTTAATTAACACATTTACCGCGACCTGCTCATTGCCTTATTGTCTCTAATCGTTTCTGTGTTAGGTTGCAAGGTGTCGCGCACAATTATAATCTATGGCCTTTGCTCGATGACAACAGCCATGACAAATGTCAACTGCCAGTCAACACCACAGGGAAAAAAGAAATGCAGTAAATAATAATGACATTTCCAGGCGTGCTGTCAATAATGACAAAACTGCTGTAGCCGTAAAATGGGCAGCTGTGACCGAACTTTCACTCTTCGAGGCTAATGAACTCACACGCACACGCAACGCACCTTATAATTTCTTACACCGTTAACTGCTCAACTCAATTAAATTTTTTCTTCCAGTGAAATTTTCAATTTCACTCGCAACTGTATTGCCTGCCACCTGTACCTCTTGTGCCTTATGGGCATGACACACCTGAAGAAAATACGGCAAAAGGTGCAAGGTGAAATATTTGGTGTGTCAGAGGAATTATAAAATTAAGTTGACCGTTGGGTTACCATTCATTTGAGCACGCACACACACACATACATACACCGGTTCATTGGTGTGCCTATGTGTGCGCATATCCTAATGCTTGTGTCCTGTCACTTTCAAAAACATTTAATTTACTGCACTTGTGTGACCTGCCTGTGAGCTCAATGGTCTCTGTGAAGTTTTTTCCCCGTTGTTATTGTAGTTGTTTTTGCTGACACTTAACGGCACCACACATTGATCAACTGTCAAAAGAGTCAAGTGCCAGCTTGTTGAAATGCCCGCTGCGTTCATTGTTGTTTTTGTAGTTTGGCTTTTTGATTAGTTATTTTTGAAAACAATTTTCTAATTTGTGGCAAGTTTGTGCAAGCGCGCAATTAGTGGCATATCTGACTGCATACGCGTACACTCATACATACATACATATGTGTATATATTTGTACTTGTATGCGTGCATGTTGGGCGTGTCCTTTCGGTCCTGTCGTGTCCGATTGTATGTTGCAGGTTAATTTGGTCCCTGGTGTGCAATTTCCAGATTTTCAAATGTTGTCCCTCCACCAAAAACAAAAACTAGAATATGCATTCGTTTATTTGGTGCATGTTTCATGTTGCCACAGGACGCAATTTGTAGGTGGCCGACATGCAGTGGCATGTTGCCGAAAATTGACAGTTGGCGATTTAATGAGCATTCTGTGGCTTATTAAGTGGCAATCAACGCAACGGTAAATTAATGTCGAAACTGTATATTAATTAGATCTAACAAAAGGATTGCTAAACCAGGAATTGTTGATGTTGCGCGAAGTTATTTTCGGTAAATGTATTTTCATTTAATTGAAGTAAATTTTTTAGATTAATGTTAATGCAAAATTGAATTGAATTGAATTGAATTAAAGAATTGGACCAGAACTCTTTTGTGCGATCGCAAAAGCCCACGTGAAGGAAGTTATTAGAAACCTGAAAGCAGGGAATTCCCACGATGCTGTATAAAGAGCATTGAACAGAAGCAGATTAACCCGTTTATCGTACCCTCCAGAAGAACTTGAAAGAGGCTTCCAAATCAGAACAGAGAGGGTTTCCGAACTCTCATTGGGAGCTGTCTGGAAACTCTCACGGAAGATTGTAGTCTTTATTAACATTTCAAGAAACCAATATTAGTTCAAAGTAGGGTCCGCTGTTTTTCCGAACGAGGTAATGAAGCTCAAGAGCACCTGTTCTGCGAATGTGCAGCTCTCGCAAGATGAAGGCAAATACATCCAGGCAGTGAGACACCAAGTCCATTAGCGATATGGAACAAAAAGCCTGTAAAGCTACTCAAATTCATCACAAGCCTCCGATTATATGTTTGCCGATTATTGCAGCCGCAATAGACCAAATCACAGGACGCTGTGCATTATGACCCTTCAGAGAACACGCGTTGAAAGTCTGCGCGAAAGGCGCCGTAGTTACAAATGCTCTCAGACGGTTGCTGTCGAACATTGGCAGAGCGCAAGATGCAAGGAAGAGGCTTCTATCTACTATTACAAACTCGATCCTGTTATATGCCGCTCCCAATTGCTCCCAAGTCCGAGAAACACACCTACGAGAGACCAAGCAAGTTTATAGTGGGAGTGCGGACAGTATCGGAGGATACAATTTGCGTGTTTGCGGGATACCCGAGCTCGTGAAAAAAACCGCCTCTATCCAATAAGAGGCCAAAAGTTGGAACAGCAAATTGTGTCACTTAATGAATGGCGGCGAAAATGGGATCTTTCTTCTAATGGCCGCTGACCACACGAACTCATCCCTAACGTTGCTACGTGGTTACGAGGAAGGCACGGGGAAGTGGATTACTTTCTTTCTCAGATGCTGAGCAGACAGGCAGGTCGCCAGTACTATCTGCATAGGTTTTTGCCCCTCCGCTTCACCATACTGCCTTACTTGCCCAGAGAAGTTTGAAGACGCACGACACGTACTCTTCTACTGTCCAAAGTTCGCAAGTGAACGTGAGGAGTTAGTCACGATCTTTGGAAGACAGCCAAGTGAGACAAATTTAATTGGCAGTATGTGCAATTCAAAACATTCCGGGGATGCTACATAGAGAGTTGTTTCAGCAGAAGCAGCTAAAGCTAAATAATATCAACACTCTAAGCCGCGTCTGATCAGCAGAATAGTGTTGGGGCATAGAATCTATGAGTATCAGACCAGAAGTAACTGTCAATCTGATATTATTCTGAGCTTAGATACTTGCAGACTGTTCCAGAGTTTCTCAAGTCGATATATATTACTCTTTCATATATCGTTTGCCTTTTAACCAGCCAGGCTGCGACCAAGGCAATCAACAATTTCCATACGAACTGTAGAGATGATGATGATGTCGAGTCTATTTATTTTGTTGTTTTTGTTGAGACCGTGAGACACCTAGGCTGCCTATTTCTCGGTAAATCTCATTGTATGAAGGTGATTGAGAATCGTTTTATGATCGCACTTCAGTTCTTCCGTCACGACTGGCTTGGCGGCCGTTCTCCTTGAAAAGTGTTTTGAGACCTCCTTCGTGGAATTCAGAAGGCCTTCCGCTGTGGGATGTGTCATCGACTTCAAAGTCTCCATTGACATTTTTGAATTTTGTAAATAGTTTCTGTGCTATAGACTCACCTTTGACCCATGACACCTTCTTCTCGTCGCATATGTCCCGGACTGCTTCCGCTGCTTTTTGACCTCGTCGAAAATGTTTATTTTTGCCACCTGGGTATTCCATTTCTAAGCCTCAAAACTAATAAAAAATTAAATAACTCAAAAATTTAATTACTATAGTTTAGTAGAGCTGACATAATTCTGTGGAATGAATACTTACCCTTTGCCAAACGGCAAACAAATCGTTTTAAAATACAAGAAAATTTAAAAACGATATGAACTTATTCCCCAACCCAACAGGAAACAAAGAAAGAAATCGCCTTGTCTCATTTTGTGCTGACAGCCGCATGGATACGCCGAAAGAAATCGCAAACGAATCAGCTGATTTACCGACACCACCTTTAATAGATTCGCCTTGATAATTTTGTATATTGAAACATCTCAAAATTATCATTTTCTTTATTATAAACCATTATTCAGAATAATTTATCGGAATGTCCAAAATAAATACTTCAACCGCTCAAAATGGAATCGCTCTTTTGTTACCTAAATTACTGCTATCGATCCCAGGGTCTATAGCCGATATGTCTCTCATAAACTTTCTAAGCTACAAAGGTCGCAACTGTAAATGAGCAAATCTTTCAGTGTTTTTCGTGTACTATTTATATTCTTTCTTCTTAGTTTAGTCACCTTTTATTAATTTTGTGTCTCATACCCGCCGTGTCTCATATCCGCGCCATGTGTTGTTAATTATTTAAATACCAAAGTACCCGCCAATAGCTTAAACAAAAATGTATTTCTTCAAAGTCACCATGTTGCCTGCTTATCACTATCACCATCAGCAACACCAACAACCCACTTTAACTTCAACTTATCTACAACTACCTACATATGCACCAACCCCGCTCAGCCCCCTTTGCGACACAGCCGACACTCCTCAGCCTGTGTGATGTCAGCATCATCAAACATAATCGCACTATTTATTGCCATGATACAACATAATTTTACAACAATACACAAACAATAGCTAAGCCTAGTGGCTGCATGGAAATGCATGTGTTTTTGTGTTGTCAGAGTGCTATGGTTATGAGTGGAGTATATGAAATGATTAGCATCCCTCATATATGCACATCTGTTACAATTTTGATAGAAGCCAACAAATTTTTAATATCCAATAGAGTACTTATGCATTATGCTGCATACCCTGCAGGAAAAACTTGCGCTAGTGAGACTATTTATGCTGATGGAGAACTGGTACTTCGATATTGCTTAGAGAGCACCAGGTCTCCACTTACCATATGTTGGGAGTAGCGACAGCTATCATCAACTTCCTTCTGGTAATTGTACAAACTCTACAGGTAAGATTTCTGGCTCTTCACTTCCTATCACAATTACACCGTACAATTTCTGATAGGCTGAATTAGTTCGCAGCTTGCTATAGAATGACAAGGAAATTAATAAAAGTTGTAATTTCTATTTTAGCGAATATCGAAATAAAATTTTATTGACAAATGGTTCATATGCCTTGAATTACGAAAGTCTTTCATTAAGGTTTACTTGTAAATTTGTGGCATTACTGGTATTTCTTCAACAGGCTGAGCTCCATATGCTTTTTATAAAATCTAAGGGTCAGATTTTTGTTTTAAATTTGGTATGAATTGATTTCATCTACTGAAAATTTAGACGGTCTGACAAGCTGATAAATCTACCTGTAGATTCATAAAATGGCAACGACTGTGACGTGAATCAGGCAGGAATATTATATGGTTCCTCGGAGCTCGCTAGTTGAAATTTAACAAAATATACAATCTTAAATTTATATAATATAAGAAATATAAATATACATATATACTAGGGTGGTCCAAAAATGCATGGGAAAAAATTTATATTAAAATTTTTATGCTGCCGCCCCCCATAATGGTAAAGAATGAAAAATAAAAAGACCCGTATTTTTTTTTTTAATCAGACCATATTTAATGGTGCCGCCGGGGCTTTGAAATATCCCATGTATTTTGCATGGGAAAAAAATACTTTTTCGTAGATTTCATGTAAAAACCTGGAAAATGAATATATTTTAACCGGATACCTCAGTTTCTCTTCATAATTGGTCAGGGAATAACAACCAATTATGAAATAATTAATTTTTTTGTATTAACTATTTTTTATAGAACCCCAAAAAGCCCCCATAAAACGAAAATCTAAGAAAAAATCGAAAAACAATATTTTATATTACTTTTATGAAAATAGTTAATACAAAAAAAATTAATTATTTCATAATTGGTTGTTATTCCCTGACCAATTATGAAGAGAAACTGAGTTATCCGGTTAAAATATATTCATTTTCCAGGTTTTTACATGAAATCTACGAAAAAGTATTTTTTTCCCATGCAAAATACATGGGATATTTCAAAGCCCCGGCGGCACCATTAAATATGGTCTGATTAAAAAAAAAAAAAATACGGGTCTTTTTATTTTTCATTCTTTACTATTTTGGGGGGCGGCAGCATACAAATTTTTTTTGGACCACCCTAATATATACATATACATATATAACAAATATTATTTCATATTTTTTCTTCCTGATTGACGTGAAAACTGCTTAAGCGATTTTGGCCGAGTTTACCAAAAGTGCGTGCTAATGTAGCTACAGAATGATTTAAAGAGGAACCCATAGTGCAAGGAAAAGTTTCAGTGATATCACAATGGATCTACGACAGGTCTAAGTCAGCCATTCGACAAATTCACTACCTATGTACCTACCCAACAAGTTGCGCCAGTTGTTTCTTCGAAGTGCGGCGCCAGTTGGGCACACCTAGTGAAGCCCAGACTTTCTCCACCTGATCTATCCAAGACAAAGGAAGCCTTCCTCGTCTTCTGCTACACCCATTCCGGAACCACACCGAATACTTTTAAAACCGGACCATTTGTATCCATTCGGACGACATGACTCAGCCAACGTAGGCGCTTTATTCGCTGCGCCATGTCTATGTCGTCGTAAAGCTCATACAGCTCATTGTTCCATTGCCTACGATATTCGCTGTCGCCAACGTGTAAAGGTCCGAACATCTTCCGCAGAATCTTTCTCTCAAACACTCCAAGTGCCACCTCATTCCGACAATGTCATCGTCCAAGCTTCTGCGCTATATGTTAGGACGGGCATGATGAGAACCTTGAAGAGTGTTAGTTATGTTCGTCGAGAGAGGACTCCAAAGTAACACTTGCTGCCAAAAGAGATTCTCCGTTGGATTTCAAAGCTGACGGCGTTAATGCTGTTTCCTTGATAAAGGAAGACTATTACAATCTCGAAATTATAACTGTCAACAGTGACGTGGGTGCCAACACGAGAGTGCGCCGTCTGTTTGTTTCATGACAGGAGGTACTTCGTTTTGTCCTCGTTCACCACCAGACCCATTCGCTTTGCCTCTTTATCCAGTTTGGAGAAAGCAGAACTAACAGCGCGGTTGTTAAGGCCGATGATCCTAATATCATTGGCCTACGGCAATTATTATACGCTCTTATAGAAGATTGTTCCTCAGCAATTAAGAACCATCCTTGGACAGGGAGCGGAAAAGATGGTAATCGGCCGGTGCAAGGTCCGGAAAATACGATTTGACCTTTTGGATCAGGTATTTTCAGTCGAACAGCCTCATTCATGTAGTGTAACTGGGCAAGGCGCTGTTGACCGTGGCATTATTTGTGAACATTGTGAACATTGTGAACATTTCCCTTTCACTTTTTCCGCGAATTCAGGACTGGTTTGGCGATCGTTCTCCTTCAAAAGTGGCGATCGTTCTCCGTTCTTCATCGAATTCAGAAGGTTCTCTGCTACGGGACGTGACATCGACGTCAATGCCGCCATTTTCGAACTTTTCATATGATTCTGCTGTAGACTTCCCTATGACCCCTTCTCCATACACGTCTCAAATGTCCAAGGTTGCCTCGGCAGCTTTTTGATCTCGAGCAAAGAATAGCAGGTGTCAAAACTCTTGATTTCTGAGTCTCAAAACTAATAAAAAATTAAATAACTCAAAAATACATTACAATTGAGATAGTTTTGTAGACTGAAAAAGTTCTATCGAATGAATACTTACTCGTTGTAAAATAAAAGAAAATATAAAAACGCTACGAACTTTTTCTCCATCCCAATATGACTAAAAATTATGGGCGGCATCATATAAGCAAAAAATTGGACACGAACTTGACAATTGAGCAACAAAAAATATTATAACATGAATTGAACAGCCGTCCGGTACTATTGAAAAAGTGGTGATGAGCGCACTAGATCTCCACTGACCAATTTTGTATTAGTTCTGAACTAGTGAAAAAGAGGCTTATTTATATAAAAGAAAAAACTAGAGGTGCACCAGTTCAGTACTATTAAATTTTCCTACAGGAAACAACAACTGTGTTGTTAGTGTATTCATATAATATTGAGAAAAAAAAATTGTATGCCTGTGTGGCAAGAACGAATAACGCTGAGACATGGGTGATGATGATATTGCCGACATGGGTGCGGCCACCCGGGGTTAACTAGTCGATTGTACAGGTCGCTCGATTTTTGGCTGCAGGAAAATTAACTAAAATTCATGCCACAAAAAAGTGAGCGCATAAGGAGCGTACATGGAAAAAAACCTCCTCTGGCTATTGCGACGTCTTTATGAATTCGGGCGATAATATTTATGTACAAACGGATGAGACACACGCACACACAGGCAGACAGATATGTAAAGCAAACAGATCTCGAGTCATGCTAAAAAATGTTGCACGTGCAATATTTGCATTTAAGTCTAAGCGCATTAACGTTTTATTTGGTGCTCAACAAAAAAAAAAAAAGAAGAAAGAAAAAAATGTAAGCAAAACAAAAAAGGAAAACAGTCGAAATTTTTGTTAATCACTATTAGTGAACAAAAAGTGAAAATATGCGCTTACTTGCCACATGTGGCATGTGTTTACATAAGGTGCAAGCGACCCTCAACTATCGCCGCTTGGCCAGCATTTGCTTTTAATATAATACTTGCCACCAAAACACTTGCATATGTGTGGGCAATTAAGTATTTGTTGCATGGGTTTTGTGGCATGCACAGAAACTTTTCTACAAAACCTTTTTTGCTTTCATTGTTACCGTTTTTTGTTGTTGCTGTTGTTTTCGTATTTTGCCAGCAAGCGCAAAATCACTGCTATCGGATTAATTATGGTCAGCGAACTCTCGACCTCCGCACCCCTCTATAAAACTGTACTTCACTAGTTTGTTAGCTGGCTTGTTGCATGCCTTACGCTTATGCCTCATACATACAGGAAGTCTGCATATACTCATATGTACTTACTTAGTTCAGTCTGCTCGCAATATTACTGCGCCATTTGTATCCTTTTGGTCTGAGCTCACCAGCTATCCCTGCCACACACTTGACTATTTGCCCATAAAGACGGATTTGAATATGTCCAGATATGACCAAATATTTGCCTTTTGTTACAAACAAACTGCAGTGTGTCTCCAATAATGCCCGTCTCACGTCGTGACTATTAGTTGCTGTTGGTTCTATGGAGTTGCTTGTTATCCTTTCATATTTTTTGTTTTCGTTTTTTTTTTCCTTTTAGTAACATACTGTGTGGCACGATTGGCAAATTAATGCTTTTTGACTCTGACATTAATTGTGGCTCTGTTTAGCAGCATTCCATTATTTTTGGTTTCGTTTAATTTTTTTTTTTTTTTCATATTCCTGGCGTCACTACTTTGCATAGTCGAGCCATAATTTTAGTTTTATTAGGGTTGGCTGGTTAGCCAGGCATCAATTTCATGCAGAAATTTCGCTTTAAGCTGCTTAAGCGCATATGTTGCAGATATTTTTTTGTGAAAATAATTTTACTATCAATAATAATCGTATTTGTAGTGAAAATAAAGCGATTCATAAACGGTTTTTTCAATCCGTAAAAAATATTAAAAATATATAAGAATGTGCCAAGCAATTTTTTTATACACAACTAAAGAAAAATTAGTGAATTAGTAGAGCAAGCCCTAGTTTAGTCTACGTTAGATTGGATGGCTGCTTCCAAAGGAAGGTCCCGCGCTTAGGCACTTAAGCGAAGAAGCCATCTGTTCTGGTTCCACTAAAAATAAAGGTTCGAATCTCTCTCGAAAAGCTTTTTCTAATAGCGTTCACCCCTTGGCAGGCATTGGCAAACGTCCAAGTGTATCGCTCTAATGAAAAATCTTCTTATAAAAACCATTTATCGGTCGTAAACGACTTAAAACTGTAGGTACCTCCATTTGTGGAACAACATCAAAACACGCGCAACAAATAGGAGAAGGAGCTCGGCAAAAGACCTAAAAGAAGTGTACTCGTCAATGATCTATTTTTATTTACTAAAAACAAGAACGAGGAGGTAAAGAGGATACGAAAATGAAAAAATCGATCTATGACTATCAATAATGCAGGATGGAAATTCACTGTGTGTGCCTAGAAATGTAACTAAATGTGCGCTGGTAACTAAAACCAAATTTGATATCTCCCGTGGCCTCTGTAAGATCTGAGAGGCCCTCACATAACTTTAAAGTTGGTGCTGAGATGATTTTCGTCATACTGAAAAGACTTACCACAGAACAAATCTGGAGTTATACTAAGACATATCGAAAGTAGCACTAACGATGGTTAAGGCTTTAGCAGCTATGAAACCATCAAATATGGTACACGTACAAAAAAAGGAATGAAAAGAGAATAAATACCAAGACAATATTTGAATAAGAGCAAAGTTATTTCAACCTTAGGTCCGTAAAAACTGGACATCTGAGAAGTAAATGCTAAGAAACTATCACCTGATTAACCTCTGTCTTCACTTACGGCTCGAAAATGTAATCGGGAGTCGGAGTAGGGGTTTTTTTCTAAATCAGCGAATTTATTTATCTCCTTTAGAATGCCGAATACTGCCAGTGTTTTTATGGCAGAAGTCTCTGCGATCCTGCAGGCACGCAAAATGCTTAGAAAATGTGAGAGCGAGGGAAATATTAACATTTTCTCCGATAGTCAAGCCCCGATCAAGGCTCAGACGACGCCATGGTGCAGAACCAAATTAGTAAATTTCTGTAAGGAGGAGATCAAATCTCTTGGGTGTGCAGGCAACATTGCTCTGATCTGGGTTACAGGACATAGGAACAAGAGAGGAAAATGAAATAGCTGATGAGCTTCCCAGGAAGGGGACTCAATAGGCCTAAGGCACCTCTCCGGGCATCGGCACCCCTCTCACAGTTGTTGAACGGGAATTGGACAAATTATTACTCAGAAGAGCGCAGAAAAGATGGAGTTTCATATCTTCATGGGCTATTTCGAAAACCTGTTGGCCTTAGTAAACTTAGAAAGAAAGTAGAACTCAGAAAGTCCTGGGGACCCTACGCCATTCAATTTCCAAACTCGTAGCTGTATTTACCGATCATGGGACGAGCGGCACACACGTGAAAAAGCTAGGTTAACCATTTAACTCCCATTGTAGAAGCTGTGGGGACCTTTCAAAGAAGGAGACTGTTGAGCACTTGCCCTGTTAATGTCCAGGTTTGGCAGCTAGACGATTAAGATCACTGGGTGCTCATTTATTCGACAGCCTGGACAGTACACCAACCTTAATTCCAGCAATTTTCTCTTGTATATCAAAAGCTCTGGATGGCTGTAGATATCTGCCTGTTGGAGGACTCATAATGGTATCCAAACGACATTTTAGTGCTACTTAGGGAGTTCAAAGTGGTACTTCAACCATATCACTTAGTTACCTACCGTTCTCTGGATATTTAACGGAGCATTAACACATTAAGTTGTGTCCACTTGTGGTTGGAAGGACTTTCTTTTCTCGTATCCCAATTTCCCCAACTGTATGCCAACGCTGCGAGACTCGCCTGTCCGGGTGCCGACCGTAGTTAGTCAAAGGAATTAAACTAAAAAATAAAACTGTGCCCTGTCCATTCAACTTTGAGACAACTCTGAAAAGAAGCGGTAGATTTTCTAATTCGTACTTGAAATCTATAGTAATAGTAAGTGCCTTCTAACTTAAGCGCGGCATGAAAGTCGACAGCTTTGCCTGTGCACTTTTCCAAAAAATATTGTATGATTGGAGTCGCCCCGATTGAGAAGGTTGAATTCTAAAAATATTGTACAGACAGTGAAAATGAGAAGTGCAATCTTTAAACCTGAGGATCGTCGTGGATTGATTTGATTTTTTTATCCGACGCAGTAAATTTAATTTAAATAGCAAAAGAAGTTTCAGATAGGTAGGTTGCTCGCTCGCCTACCTTAGCTTGATGCTCTGATGTCTATCTGCACCTGCAAGCTTGTGTGCTTGTTTTGGTCCGCAGATGGTGGTTTATTTCACACCTACTCCACATGTCTATAGGGCATTCTCGATCAGGACGCGTCTTATGGGAAACGCCGGAGACGGAGTTGACGCTCGCCCAATAGAAGCTAAAGGAAAAAATTGAAATAAAGAAAATCTTTTAGACTTGCTCTACTGCGCTGGGTTTAGAATTTGCTATGTAAAAATAACTTTTAACTGAAGATGTTGAAAAGCAATGAAAACAGACAAATTACTGTACCTTACGTTACAAATCTAAGCTCCTCCTTAGTCCTACCTTTCTTTCCAAGGTCTCATCGATATGGACCGAGATGAACAAACTTTACTAATTATCTCTTCTTTCATCACTTATGCACACTGATAATTTTTTCTAAATTTGATGCTCTTATTACTCCATGAAATCAGTAATTTTGTAGATTAAGCAATATGTAGGAGGAACTCGATCCAGTCATATTTCGCATAGGAGCTTGCACGCCTACTTGAATAGCTCAGCTGATAGTTCGACGGCTCCCTCGGATTTGATGTTTCTTAGTCGCACTATTGCTGTTCGCCCTTTTTCATGATTGGGTGATGGAACAACACTTTCGTAGTGAGCAATTGTGGTTTTCTTCTGACGCGTAACTCCAGTGCTGTCACCATTCAGCTGGATGGTGAAGTGTTGGTTCCATAACTTAAGCCTGCTATGAGCATCAGCCTCAGCGTGCTGTGTTTAATCTTACAGGAAATCGCTCCGGTCACTTTTGCCAGTCCGTTAAATTTTGTGATAGAACTTTCTGTCGTCTCCCTTTTCGACCAACATTCGAATAATTTCCCGATCGAGTATTTCTGCACTCTTTGCATTTCGCCTTCACCTGCGTTCATTTTCTCTTCGCAACGCCTAGTTACTAACGCATGCATGAGATAGTAGCGCTTCTTTCAAAAGTAGTGCGTCTTTTCATTCCTCACAGCTTGTTTTTGAGAAATCTAATTTTTCCTTAAGCCCATTTTTCTCTCCTTTGGCGGGGATTGCGGATCGACAGTTCTGACCTTATTACACGTGAGCAAAACTCACTGAGAGTAGGAACGAAAGTCGATTTGGAAATCTGTTGGGAGTCCTTAACGGTTGCCGCCTTTTCGACTTCGAGCTTTGTTTTATGCTTATGATTGCTGTTTTCTTATGCAGTTTTCTTTGTGATCTGCGTTGAACTAAACCTCTTGTACTATTGTATATGCAGCGAGACAGCTCGTAGGGCGTTTTTGTTCTAATACCTGATACCACAGAGTGCTTTATGTCGAATCTTAGCGTTGTCGATCAGTTTCAGTGTGTTAGCAAATGTCCCTCATGGAGGCTGACCTTTTCATTTGTGGGACCAAGTATTTCTTCTTTACCCAGCCTGTGGTTGAAGTCGCTAAACTCGGTTCTTATGCCGTTATAGGGGCCCCTTAGATACTACGTTTGGTCGGGCCATCCTTATCTTTCTTTGGAGCGTGGGTACAAAATAGCCGAGGTTTTAATAAAATCATTAAATTGTTCTTTTTCTTAAACGAGTTTTATGATGAAAGGGAAAAACACATCAGATACAGATATGTCGCTCAATTTACCACCAATCTGTCAAGAGGAAAGAAGTAGAAGAAATTTGAATGGTTTTATCAGATTGCACTGATTTCCCGAGGTAAAGATCTTAAGAAAAATACCTTTACCGAAGTATCTCTCAATTCCAGCTGTGTTTGAATGCCTGCGGAATCGCGATGGTTTATATATTTGGAGATTTTCGCATTCCAAATAACTCTCCTCAATCCTGGTTAAAACTAGTGCTGTTACTTCCACGGCTGATGACTCGACGTTTCTGTATTTCTAACGAAGCCGGCAGTATGCACTATTAGCTAAAAAAAATTGCAAACTACCTCCATCAGAACCGACAGCAGACAGTCATCCAGTGCCAGCCTTCATACCAGCTTGTCATTGAGATTCGTCGAGTTAGCCAGGACTTTTTTACTACACCAGCGCTTAATTTAAATGGCTGTGAGGTGAGGTAAAGTGAGGAGTTACATGCTGCTTAATATGTTTTGTTCCACATAACTTCTTTCCTCAAACTCAAATTTCAGCATAAATTAAAAACCCATAAACATTTTTATGATTTTCGAAATTTTTACGAGCTTTTAAATTAGCATTTCTCTCCTACCGACTTACCGACTCACGAATTTAGGGCCTTTAATTCGGTGAGTGAATAAATTAGTGTCAAATTAACACGTCAAGTGACGAAAATCATTTGGGAATATATTCAAAAAACAAAAACAAAAAAAAAACTGCAGTGCCTAAACACGCTGCGTCGGATAATGATGAAGCTATTTTATGGTTTTTCGGTTGTTGCGCCGCGGCAACGCACCTGTGTTTGTGCAACAGCTTAAAGGAGGTGACGCTCATAAAATGAATTACGCATAGGGCATAGGCGGTGAATATTTAAAGAAAGTTCCACATCTGTATTTTTTCTGTTTTTGTAAGGGACACAGAAACACATAAACATTTTTTTTTTGGTGAGGGTAATTAGACTTTTATTGCATTTTATGCAAATGAAGTTGTCAATTTAGGCAGTTAAGAGGTGATTCGGCTGCTTAAAGGTGTCAGAGTCATGTTTACGAAAATAATTATTTTTTTTCCACATTTAATAAATTTGTATTTGACGCAGGCCAACGAGCGCCAGAACTGTCAAAATGAGTAAGCCGAAATTTAGTTTTTCTTGCGAGCGCAGCCGTGGAAGTATTAACACTTAATTGCTTATGTTTACGTACGTGTGAATTTACCTAAGGTCCTAAAGTCTCATTGGTTAAGAAAACAAAAAAAGTAACTGACAGCTCAACAAACAGCCAGTTAGGCCAGGAAATTAGCATAACTAAATGTTGGACGGTGTTGAGCAAATGTAAAAATATTTTAATGCATTATCTACTAAGTAAGCAGCTTATCGGCGCCAAGGATCAGCGTTCGAGAAAAGTGTATTTGAAATTTTTAGTAATGGCAAATACATCTACTGTATAAAAAGTACCTTCCAAAGTAAACATGATTTTTTCAATGTAAAAATTTCCACCGAGACCCTCGATATTTCATGCCATTTGAATGAATAGAAGAAGGATTAATGCCTCTGAATTTTAGTTATCATTTTAGTACAACTATCAACTTAGTACTGAGCTACTGGTCTCCGTTATTCCTCTCGGATTCGTAGTAGAAATCCATTCCTTTTTTATTAATATTTCAAGAAAAAGTTCATCAAAATCGTTAGAAATATATGCATGAAATGAATTGCGAATTGCGGCCAGCGTAGCCGATTGGGTGGGTGTGTGACTACCATTCAGAAGTGCACAAATTGGAAACGCCGGGCACGAAACATCAAATGTTAGAAAGGTCGATCGTCTGCAGAAAATGGCAAACCTCCAAGAGAATTTGTGCCTTGAAAAAACTCTTCCTAATAAAACAGCTGCCATTCGGAGGCGGCATAAAACTGTAGGAACCTGCATTGGTTAGGAAAACATCAAGACAAGCGCCTCAAATAGGGAGGAGGAGCTCGGCCAAAACCCAAAAGCTGGGTTATTTATAAGCATATGGGGTAATTCGGAACGAACGCTGTTAGCGGTCACATGAACAGTGTAGAAACCAAAGAGTATTAAAATGTGACAGTTCAACACTCGACTGATAAGGTAGTCTGGTCAAATACTCATTTTTTATAGATATTTATAGATATTTTTAGGAATTTTTTTTTTAAAGAAAATAAAACGCGATAGTTTTGATTTTATAGTATGTTATTATTAACATCAAATACTATACAAAAATAATTGTTTTACATATTTTTTTGTAGTAGTGTGGCACCAAAGTAAGCGTCTTAGAAAAAACATAGGTGGCTTGTCAACAGGGTTTTGGCTCTACAGGACATCTGAAACGAAAAAGTTAAACTGATTATTATTCGGTAGGCTTGTCATTCTGGCAGGTGCTACAATGGGAAAACTACAGTCTGATAGCCACCCGAAAAACATACTCCTTTTTCGAAAGTCCGCCATTTCGTTATTTTTCAAACAAAAAACACAACAGTGGTTACGCCGTTGCCATTATAATCTAAGTTCATATCTCCGGAAAATGAAAAATCATTTCAGTGTGGGCTCAATTTTGCGACTACCTCAACGTAGGAACTTCAAATAAGATGTTTTTTCTCCGTCATTTCACATCCAGTTATTAATGCCTTATCAGCATTGCGAAGAATTTAGGCAAATCTTGCACTCGCTCATTCGCAGAGGACTATTCATTTTTATCCAATATATTTTTCTTGTTTCTTCTTGTATTTCCAGACAGACATGCGAGCCACATAAGTATTCGAATCGTTGAGCAAGCAATGCCAAACAATGTGGAGCTCTTCAATTTCTCTACCCACCTTGCCGATCAACTCCAATCATTGGACAAGTATGCTTTTGACCCAATGTCGACAGAATGGCGCACACTTTTAGTTCCCTATGGTAAAAGAAAAATAGGATTGGAGTCTTCTCGTTGGAAAAAAAGAACGAATTCGCAGGATTGAAAATAAAATAAATGTGGAAAAGATTGAGACTTCAAGTCGACTAGACTGTTTCCAGTTGATGAAAATAAAATACCCGAATATTTCTTTTATTCACATGACCTGGCCCGGTACCATCAAAGTAACGTCACCAAATTTTGCAGAAAAATATTCAACCACAAACACACAATCAGAACGTTGAAGAATGAAACAGAAATGACGAGTCTGCTCTATCCGGCAGTAAGCAGAGGAAAAAGAACCACTTAACAAGGAAAATAATTCCCTCAGAAGATTATGTTGAGGTTCCATTGGATTTGAGTAGTGAACGACCCAACGACCCAGACGAAGGTATATTTGGAAACGCTGTGGGTTGAATAAAGAGCTTGGATCAGAACTAAACTGAATTTATTTCTGTGAATGGGGAAGGTTTTGGTAGCACTAAAAGCCACTCAAAGGTGATTCTCCCTCTATGAGAGTGGTTAAGGGGGAGCCTGGTTTATGAGGTCTAAAAATTGCATCTCTTTGCGATTTTTTTTTTAAGGAAAAAGTTAATTTAGCCCTGCAAAGTTTTTTCTATCTTTTAATGAACATTTAAAAAGTATATAAGTATAAAGTTGAAAAAAATTCTTAACATAGAAATTAGTAGAGCGCTGCAACGCTGGAGTTTCCAACTGGCGTACAAGATACAGCTCGTAATTACTATCTAAAGCAAAAATTCAAATGGATTTCTAATTATCATGATTTTTTATTCTAGATGAACTAAGAAAACTGAGAGAAATTCCAAAATTTCAACTTTTTGGAGGTTTTAAAGAAAAAAAAACTTCAACTACTCTTGAAATTTTTTTTTTATCTATTTTGTTAGTTCAAATAGAAGAGAATTCAATACTGAAGGGAACAAGCTATGATTCATTTCAAAAACTTCATTTGTTTTTTTTTTTTCATTCATGTACGCCAATTCAAAGAAATCATAAAAATTAAAAGTCGAGAAAAGAAGATAAAGTTTGTACTATAGCTGTCCGGTCACAGCGTAACTACCTAACGCTCGCCTACCTTTGGCTTTGTATCTACGGAAATATTGAGAATTAGGCTCTGTAACTTTGTGTGAATATTCTGAAATATATTAGGAATCGCTTAAAACGAAAAAAAAAATTGTTTTTTTTACCTTACAAACCAGGCTCCCCCCATAAGTCAGCGTGAAGAGATGATTGCAAGTTCATTGGCAGTGTGAAAGTCAATAATTCATCGCTGATCATTTTTTCTATTATTCTAATAAAAAACCAATGCAGTTTTTGTTTAAATCATAATTTTCTGAAACCCTTAACTTAAAATTGGGTGAATCTTGGGGTAATATGTATTCAGAATTTAGACATTTTTGTCATAACTACCCCCATATTTATATTAAAACTCTAATTGGCCCAGAAAAAGGTTCTGAGAATTTTTTTTCGTTCCACTTCGGCGATGAAATTAACCCAATACAGCATCAAATATGCGGCTTTTTGTGCAAAAAAATTCATTGCTCATTTCGAAGGTCGTTTTATACATAATTTCGCAACAGAAGAAGTTCTCATCTCAATTGAAAGAAAATGTATCAGCTGATTTCTACAAGTCTTACCCAAAGCAATTTCGTCCACGAAAAGGTTTTGTAAATGCATAAAAAGGTCGATCTCCTGCATTATTCTCAGCATTGATTAGAACGGGTGAAAGCAAATCGAACTATGATGACACGATACAGTTGAATTAAGTTTGAAGTAGCAGATACGCGTGCCAAAATTAGCCCTCGTATGCTTAAATATCCCGATACAAATATGCAGCCAAGGGAGCTCATTTCATACCAGCATCTCGTTTACTTTCGAAAGCCCTGGCAGCGCGCTAAAACTCATCTTAGGCACCGAGTTGTCAAACTTTGATTCGTTTACGTGCTTGTCATATGCGATAGATTATGATTTAAGCAGGAGCTAAAGGTGACAAAAGTGATCGTGGCAACATATGTGGCATTGCACTTTGCAGGCGAAAATGTGTCCAACTTTGAGCTCTGCGGAAAATAGTGAAAAATATGTAAGGAGTAGAATAGATGGCTGTGTCTATTTGCCCAAGCATGATGATTTTCTTAACCTCAATACGGCAATTGAAGAACTGGTTTTGACGATATATCTTTATATGCAGCTGCGTCGCACATTTGAGAGCTACGAGCCATAACTTTAATATATTTATTAAATACATTTATACCTATATACTTTATTTATTCTATTTATGCTATTTTATTTATTAGCTTTTTCTCTTATTTTATTAAATACCTCTTTACTTTGGAATGCACCTTTCAAATGAAAAAAAAAATTATTGATAAAATGTGTCTTAGTTTTTGTTTCGCTTCCCAAAAATTAACCATTTTGGGCCATAAAAGTGTTCACAGCCTATTCTCTGCTGCTTTCTCACCCCGGCTATCAACGTCTTCCCTGCCATGCCTCGCTTTTAACTAATTGCCCTTATTAACTTCGCGGTAACGTGTGGCACCCTGCCGTTGTCCTTTTTTATTGCACTTCCTCAAGCCTCTTAGATACAAGCATACATACACACACATAAACATACTCCTGCTAATACACCTGTGGTCACAATAATAGCAGCATGACAAAGGGCAAAGTTTTGACTATTAAATTATATATTTTTTAAGTGTTTTTTTATGTTTTTTTAATTTTTTTTTTATAAAAACATAGTTCATTTTATAACAAAAACTACATAATTAAAAGTTAGATTATGTACAGAAATTTTAAATTTTGTTAGAAGAATTCTGAGTATGTAGTTTTGTAGCCTATGAAATCGTGCAGCTCGGAAATCTCGTTGATTTTTGATATTTCTTTTTGTTTTGTTTTTTGCTGGCGGTCTAGTGACTTTTCTCCATACAAAAATTGATGTACATTCTTTATATGCAAATAGGAAAAAAATCAACGAAAATTTTGAAGCACTTCAACTGTTTAATTTAGTAATTAATTAGTACTTCATTAGAATTCAATAGAGAAAAAGTCTAAACGGGATGTGTGAAATTTTCGTTAAAATTGGATGAATGTAAAGAAAAATTTACACAATGTGAAAAAATGTGTTACATGCTTTTTGTTGTAGAATAAAATATTTTAAAGACAAATATTTTGCAAAAAAAAAAAATTAATATACAAAAATAAAAACAAGATAAAAAAATAATTAAATAGTCCAAACAAAAAATTGTATAAAAAAATTAATAAAAAGATACAAAATAATTAAATAAATAAATGAATAATTAATAGTCAAAACGTTTAATAAACAAACTTGTATAAAAAAGTTTAAAACAAAGATAAAAAATAAATAAACAGTGAAAACAATGCCAAAAAATGTGTATATAAAAATGAAAATAGAAATAAAACAATAATTAAATAAATAATTAGTAGCCAAAATGTTGCAAAAAAAATAGTTTTATAAAAAATGACAAAAAAGAGAAACCAATAATTAAATATTCAGAACTCGGCAAAAAACAATTTCATAAAAAATTAAAAAAAAAAAAAAAAAATTAAATAGTTAAACAACGAATAAACAACTTTTACGAAAACCAATTAATAGAAAGATTAAAAAAAATTTAAATAGTCAAAACAATGCATAAAAAACCTTTATAAAACCAATTAAAAAATGGTAAAAAAATTATTAAATAGTCAAAATTCTAACTAAAAAAAATTTCATAAAAAATTAAAAAAAAAAATTATTAAATAGTCGGAACAATGCCTAAAAAATGCGCATACAAGAACTAAAAATGGAGAAAAAAAATTAAATAAATAAATAATTAAAAGTAAAAATTTTGCATAAAAAAAAATTGGATAAAAAAATGAAAAAAGATAGAAAATAAAAAATGCCTAAAAAAAACTTGGATAGAATATTAAAAAAAAGATACACAAATAATTAAACAAATAAATAAATATTTATGTAATAGTAAAAATTTTGCATTAAAACTTTTATAAAAACAATTAAAAAAAATTGAATAGTTAAAACCCTGCACAAAAAAAATTTCATTTAACAAATTAATATCACTTCCGACATAGACTATCATGTAAGTCTTCCATCACCACCCTTGCTATTCTCCTGTTCACTCCCAACTAGGGAAGAATGGAAGACAAATCTTACCGAAATCGATGGCCCTCTGATTATATATACAGATGGTTCAAAACAAGATGGCAAAGTGGGATTTGGAATATTTTCCAATTCCCCTCACATCAATCTATCATTTAGATTACCCGACTACTGTAGTGTATTCCAAGCGGAAGTATGCGCTATCTGGTATGCTGCGAAAACTCTCTTAGAAAATAGAATATCACTAGAGGATATCCGCTTTTTCACCGACAGTCAAGCGGCCGTTCGAGCACTCAGCTCCTCTTATACCCACTCAGATGTGGTTCGATCCTCTCTCTTATCTCTTAACGAGATAAGTGTTCAGAATTCTGTCCAAGTTATCTGGATACCGGGTCACAGTGGATTCGAAGGTAACTGCAAAGCTGATGAGCTCGCAAGAGCTGGAGCTTCGCAATCAAATATTAGTAACTTACCCACAATCCAAATTCCGCTCTCAACATGTAAATTGCTCATTGATCGAGAATTTCACAGCATTGCTGATCGGAGGTGGCGAGTGGAAACTACTTGCGTTACGACCAGACAAATCTGGCCATCCTACAATCTGAAACAGACAAAAACCCTTATAAGTCTTTCGAAACACGAACTAAGGCATATAATATCTCTCATCACCGGTCACTGCCTTTTGGGCACTCACGCACGTCGGCTCGGGGTTCCTCAAAACGACCTGTGCAGATACTGCGAGGACGAAGATGAGGAAGTATCGAGCAGACATTTGCTGTGCAGTTGTCCCGGTCTAGCCAGAAGTCGACTCGCTCTTCTGGGCTCTCCAACAATTGGCAATCGTTCAGTACTCTCGAATCTGAAAATCGAATCTCTCATCAAATTCTCGAAACGAATTAATATCTTTGACCAAAATCTACAATAAAAATCTCGGTTAGGTGGGGAAATCATATAACATAATGAGTTCTAGGGCAACACAACGGACCCAACTTGCGGTCTATGTGGCACTCCGATGCGGGGTCACCCTTAAACCAACCAATCAACCAACTAATTAATAAAAAGATAAAAAAATAATTAAATAAATAACTAATAGTCAAAATTTCGTATAAAAAAGCTTTTATAAAAAACAAATTAATAAAAACATAAAACATTTTTAAATAGTCGAAATATTGCCTAAGAAAACTTGTACGAAAAAATTAACACAAAAAAATTAAAAATAATTTTATAAATAACTAATAGTCAAAATTTTACATAAAAGAGCTTTTAAAAAACGAATGATTTAAAAAAAAAGATTAAAAATAATTAGTAGTCAAAATTTTGCATAAAAAGCCTTAGAAAATAATAACTGAATAGTCAAAACAATGCAAAAAAAAAAACGTTTGTAAAAAAAGAAAAAAGAAAAAATATTATTAAATAGCCCAAAATTTTGCATGAAAAATAGCTTTAAACGAATGAAAAAAATATAAAAAATAAGTAAGTAGTCAAAACAATGCCAAAGAAAAAAACTTGTATAAAAAATTATAAAAAGATAAAAAAAAATAAAATAAATAATCAATAGTAAAAATTTTACATTAAAAATAGTTTTATAAAAAAAGAAAAAGATTTAAAGCAATTAAACAGTGAACACCTTGCAATATGTGCCACTGCCATTATTGCGAACACTGATGTAAGCATTGCCTTTGTTTCATTTTAATGTCTTTTCCGTCGACGTGCTCGCTGATAGATCACCTGTGCTCAGCATATGCGCGCATTTTACGCGAAGAGATAAAAATCATCGAGGCGGCAACATAGACACAGGTTGGCCCAAACAATATTTTCTAGGCTTCCACACTAACTGCATTCACACGCACACACCCATATGCATTGGCAAGGCGACCACGCTGTGCACCGGAATTGAATTTTGCTTTGATGAATGTTGTGCTAATGGCATGTCATTCGAAAATTCTATACATTTGCTTTTTTCCCCGTTTTAAGATCTGAAAATTTCGATAAGCCGCAAGCGAGTAGTTGGGGGAATGAGAAGAAGGGAATATAAAAAGAAAAAAAAAACACACTAATGCCGGCGCTAATGGTCAACAGTTTAGCGGCCGAACGGCGGCCTGTTCGGCGCTTGTGCCTGTAGGCGTAGGCGTCATAAATTGCTAAAGTGAAAAATTACATAAATTAGTGCAGACAAACCACAAAGCGAAACTATAAAAAACTCTACACAATTACTACACACATACGTACTCGTTTTTATTTAGCCGCTCTATATATTATCTTTCATACACTCACGCACACACACATATATCTGCGTTATCCTTCTCCTCCTTATGGCCTCCATTAACAGTTGTAAATTGAAAGGATTCATTTGCGTCAGGATTTGATGTATCACCTACGGTTCAAAGGCCATGCTTGCAACATGTTGCCACCACACTAATGTGGGAAATTTAAGTATATGTTTTCTCTGAATTTGCTTTTTTCTCAGTGAAAGGCTTTCATTTCCGTTTCAATTTGGTTTCACTTATCTGATTTTGTGCATAGAAATGTCTGCAGGATAACTGCAGGATATGAGTTGTAATTTTTTCTACATTTACCGGAAATATTAGCGAATATTACCTGCCAGCTCGGACGTCGCATGCCCGCTAGTTTTATTAAATGCACAAATTAACGTCCATTGTTCGGATTTTTTTTTATTACTGCAAGTTTTTGTTATTTTTTCAGTCTAAGTTTAGAAAAGCATGAATATGTGAGCTCGACTTTTGTGGCAAGGAAGTGTTAATGTGCTACACATTAGTGTGCACATGCATGGGGAAAAGTAATTCGAGTTTTTTCATATTCACTCTATATTAGATATGTCTGGACTCAAACGAGTGGAAGGGAACGAGAGGATCGATGGACAGCGCAGATCAGTGCAAGCTTCGCCCAGTTACCTTAGCGAGGGAAGCCATTCTAAGGGGCTTATATACAATCCCCTTAAATACAGAACCCGCAGTTTATTCATTGATAAAGAACCTTTTAGGTTGTAGAATAATACATGCGGAATGGAACGAAGTTAAACTCACGAAACTAGCATATGAAGGTACGCGTTCTATGGCCACTTCTCTGGTTACTCGCAGCTAATGAGCTATTACCGAAATTTGAAGGCAAGGCATCTAAACTAACAGCAAATGCAGATGATATAGCCATAGTAGTAAAAGGCACATACATAGATACCGTGAGCGGCATAATGAATAATACAATCGCAACAGTGCATCAATGGGTGGACAACTCAGACAGGCTTAGGTATAAACGCCGATAAAAAGATATTCTAATTTTTACTATGAAGTGCAAGATGCCGAATTCGCAACCCCGGAGCTACACGGCGTAGAACTGGCTCTCAAAGACTACGCAAAGTACCTTGGAGTAATTTTGGATAGCAAACTATCATGTAAGCAGAATATATTGGAGAGGAAGAAAAAGGCCAGTGAGTTACATGGCATCTATCTCCTATATATTACTCTACGGTCCCTAGTGTGGTGGACTGCATTAAGAAAAACGACACAGAAAACACCTATGGAAAGTATTATATTTAACGTCTGTGTACGACAAGGGCAATTAAAACTACTCGTACAGCAGCACTTAAAAAAATACTCAGCCTACCACCGATTGGCATCGCGGCAGAAGGTCTAGCAGCTATTTAGATCTGCGGCAAGACTTAGCGCAACAGGTGAATTTACTTATAAAATATTTTTGTCATAGCTCAATAGATATGAGTTATCGAACCAATACGAACTATATGACTCCGAAATACAATTAAGAGAAGAGATTCCGAACAACAATAGAAGAAGCGGGGTGGAAAAGATGTATGAAACCTAGCCGCAATACGCTTAATGTACTTACTGACGGCTCGAAAATTATGGACGCAGTAGGTGCAGGGATTTATTGCGCAGAGCTGAACATCAGGCGGCAAATTAAGCTCCCTGACCATTGCAACATTTTTCAAGCAGAAGTCTTTGCGGTAGGAAAGGCTGCAGAAATAGCACTAGGAAGGACATCGAGCAACTCCAACATAAATATATACGTTGACAGTCAATCGGCAATTAAGGCAATAAACGCATATGAAATTTCATCTAAAAACGTTCTTAGGACCAGGGAAGCCACAGAGAGACTAGCCACAGACAGACGGTTACACATCTATTGGGTACCCGGACATAAGGGCATTGCAGGAAACGAAATTGTAGACGAGATTGCCAAAAGAGCTGTTTACAGACAATTCGAACAAGAAAACGAAATATTGAAACCTTTAAACATTGACATCGCTGCGGAAAGGAAAACACCGATAGATGGGAGATGGAATAATCTAGCCATTTGTAAAACCGCGAAAATCATGTGTACTCAGAATACAAATAAAAACATCCGATTCGTACTAGCCCTGTCTAGAAAGGAAAGCAGAACTATCGTAGATATACTGACAGGCACAATTTGTTAGCGGCACACGCATACAAGATGGGAATTGCAAACAATGATAACTGCAGTTTCTGTAATGAACTGGAAGGGAAGGAAACTTTAGAACACCTTCTATGTTCTTGCCCTGCATTAGCTAAATTCGCAAAAGACGCAGGCTTATTACAAGAAGCCTACTACAAGGAAACGTAAGGACCAAGCTCCATCTGGTACCACTAACAATCGTTACTGTTGAGCCCTTTAGTCGAAGAGACCGAAACCCATGTCGTCGTCTTCTTCGGATTCTAATTCCTCCTTTTTAGCTTCTTCTTTCTATTGTCTATGTGATGGTTTTCAGCCAACCAGGCCAACCTAACCTAACTTAACCTACGTTAGTTAATCGTTAAAAGCTATCAAAGGCAATTGGCTTTGGGTATACATAAACATCTCGCGGAGTTAATCAAATCATATTTCAACTAGAAAAAAAAAATGCCCCATAGAATGTTAATTTTGTTCGTCGGGAGAGGACTTTCCCCCTTAGTCCAAAGTAGCACTTGTTGGTATGAGATATTTATTGGATTTAATGGCTAACATTGTTATCGATGTTACTGCTGATTCCTAAATAAACGAAGTCTCTTAAAACCTCAAAATCATAACTGTTAACAGTGACATGGAAGTACTTCATTTTGCCCTCGGAAATGTTTTCTACGAAGCAGCAAAGTTCCTACTAGTTTCAAAAATTAAATTGTGGGTTGATCAACTAAATCGTTCCGTAAGTCAAACAATATCTATATTCTCAATGGCAGGACGATTAAGAAATAAACTACAGCTATGTGAATTATTGGGTGTGCAAGGGAACTGGTTCCCTCAGTTTCTGAAAACCAATTCCTGCATGTTAAACATCACCTATGAGCCCTGTACCAGAATTTATTTACTTCAGTTTCTTATTTCATTTGTGTAGCACAAAAAAGTTGGAACCAATCAATATACTCCAAAATATTTCTTGAAGTTTCCAAACATCGCAACACTTTCTAAAGTAACCGGTATTGCCAAGACCAAACCTCAGGAAAGTTCTAGATGCTGAGCGTAGCATAGGCGAGTTTATCCTCAAACAATCGGGTCTTAGCTGAATATGATGATGTGTATATCGAAAAATGATTTTATGTTCTTAAAAATTTCCTTAAGAATAGTCATAAGAACGACGAAGTAATATTTTTGCCTGAATAAGCATCTGCTCATTTGGCTAAAGTAAACAATTTATGTTTCATTCCGCGCACGTTACTCTCTATGGTTCACCCCTCATTGATTTCCCTGGTAGGGGAATGTCTTCGATATGAGGGTCATCTGGGTACCTGGTCATAACGACAGTGCAGGAAGCTGCGAGGCAAATGAGCTGGTTAGAGAGCGGACCTGTGACATAATTTTATCGCAAAACGAAAGGATTGGGATTCCGTTGACTACTTACGGTATGCTCCTAGGGAGGTGAACCTCCCGTCAACTCACCGAACGCTGAGCAAGTACACAAATTTCTAACGTCGCGAAATCGTTCTGGCCGAAATCTCAGTTCTCAAATTTCGTGGGTGACCTTACAGGGCATTCGGGGTGAGGTATGCATGCTGAGAGACTCCTTATCACTTTGAGTACTTTTTGCGGATGAGGTGGAATCGTCTCAGCAACTTCAGCTTGGCTCCTTTCGCAGAACTAAGATTTAATGATCGTGGCTCCCATTCCTTTGCTGATATAACAGACTTTGATATTAAAGACCTGAGCTTCATTAGTAGTACGAGGTGGCTAACACCACCTTAACTCAGTCATCGTTCGGTCGTCTTCAACAAATACCCAACCCAACCCTCTCCCACATTCCTCCTTTCTTTCATCCTAGTATTCTTAACTACTTTGCAATGGTATCACAAAGGGCGACTTTTGGGTTTTTGTCCCCTCATTGATGTATTTTGCGGACGAGAATATCAGCAATCCACCAAAATTCGCGTCAGGGTGCCTCAGGAATATAATGCAAACGCTTCGCCTCTTTGATGCCCTTCGGCTACACCAGCCACACACATTTTGGTCCATATAAATTTAGTAAAGAACCACAAAATTATTTAATTTAAAATTATCTTTTCATGGGTTTCCAATTCTGGCAGTCGTCGTAGGTGAACGGATCTGTGCGTACCTATCCTTTGGAAGGCCCAGATTTGAAACCCAATGTGGGTATAACACACCAAATGATAGAAAATGCTTTTTCTACTAGCGTTTGCTTCGCGGCAGGCAATGGCAAACCTTTGAGTACAGATCTGATCTCAAAAAGCTCTTCATAAAAACCTTCTCTCACTCGGAGTCTGCATTGGGTGTTTGGCCGCGCTCCAGCTTCAATTTATGGTGTGCGTCTTAATGTTGTTCCACTAATTGAGGGATCTAAAGTTTTAAACCGATAACTTTTTATGAGAAACGCGCACGGAGGCTTTCCATTGCCTGCCGAGAAGCGACTGGGTTTAGAAAAAACTTTTCTATCATTTCGTGTTTCATGTCGCTGCATTCGAACCTGCTTACTTCCAAATAGTCACGTACTAACACATTCGATTAAGGCGTTGACATTTTGACTGACTCAGTCACTTGAGGTGTCTAAAAATAGCAAGATACTAGTGACCTTTTAAGTCCAAGTGCTCCGACTTGGGTTCGCCTTCCGAACGGAAGTTCGTTGTTGGTACACAGAGAATGTTTAACCGAAGTTGTGAGTTGATTGCGAACTGTAAGTAAACTCATAATTTCTGGTCAATCTCCAGTCAAACACGTTCCCCCACTTGCATGGATTTCGACACATGGGACCATCCTCCAAACCAGCCCATAGCCTACCCTATATTAGTATTGATATTCATCTCACACTCAATCAATTAGTTATCATGTTTTATTTAATGTTCGAAAATTTGTTTGCTTTCTTCATTTGCAGAGTTTTTATTTTCTACTGAAGCTGCGTTACGGTCGAATGGCAGCCTGAAATCCTATTTAATTTTTTTTTTTATTTTTTTATTAAGGTATTCTGCTGGATTCTGACTGAACTGTTTTTATTATGCACTTCATTACGTTGGAGCAACATTTTCAGCTTGACAATAAATACACACCCACACACACACACATTCACACTGCCTGCATACACGGAACACGAAATGAACACAATGCAACGTGCAACAAATTGTTTCAATTAACTAAATTAAATTTGCACGCGCCCCATGACGATGAGCCGCTGAATGTGAGGGGTCGACAACAAGGACTAAAGTTAATATCGAAAAGGATGCAACAGAGTAGTCAGCGAATGATCGGCCAGTCAATCTGTTGAGCCGGCAGTCGATTGATTGGTTCGGTTGGTGGCATGATTGGTCAGCGTGTGAATGACAGGCAGTTGACAAGCGAGCGCCTGGTATTTGGCTGTGGCATGTTGACTATGTTTTTTCTTCTGTTCTACTCGAATGCATAGCTGACCGAAGTGATTGACTGGACATAACGAGGATATTGGGAAAATGGAGACAAAACAGACAAAGCAACAAAAGTAACAATAACAATTAATACATGCTACATGCAACTCGTACAATATAAATTACGTTTTTGGTGTGGCAAGTACGCCTACGCCTACGGTGGTTGCACGGCTTGTATGTTGCACGCTTTCATTACTTTTGTTTGCGCGCAGTTTTGTTGTGCACATGTTGTTGTTTTCTGTGTATTTGCAATTCAATAACAATATTGTTGCACCGTCGCTGTTGCTGTCAGTTAGGCCACAATGTTGCTGCCACTGGTCTGTTGTCACGTCGATATCAATTAAGCGGCACAAATGAAATTGAATTGCAGTGGACAGCAGCAAACAATGTAAATAGTTGCTTGAAGCACAGCAAGCAACAACAATACTCGTATATACACACAAACAAAGTACAACAACAATTTCAATACTATCGAGAGCTTGCAACTTGCAGCATGCAGCGCGTGTATGCTCGTGGCAAAGTGTTAACAGCGTAGGCAGCTACATATCCGTCCACCTATAATGCTGGCAAGCCTACGGCAGTAACGACAACAACAAAAATATCTTGCAATGACAAAAGCAACAAAGGCAAGCCAAGCATAGCAATAAAACAAGCGGCGCCTGTGCGACTATTCATCACTGTCCAAGCGTTTTAATCGCCATTTAAATTGTAGCTTAACACGCCGGGAGCCGCCAGCCACCAACCACCAACCTCCAGTTACTATCCAAACTGCTAGCCACCATTCGCAATACAAGTGCGCTGCAATCCTCTTTCCACTTTCGACACTTCTCTTAGCTTCACCCCATTCATCCTTCATCCTTTCAAGCATTTCCCGCGCGCAAAATGCTTCCTTTCTCTCGCTCTCCCTCTGTTTTTCAGCGTCCAGTGGTCAGCTTGTATGCTGGCCAGTCGCCAGCATTTACTTAGCCGCTTCTTATCAGCATAAATCTCTATGCATTGATTTGCTATGCTTTTCACAGATTTCGGTCCCACTTTTTCTATCACTTCACTTTGTCCACTAAATACGATCCCTCGCTACGTCCCTTTTCATATATAATATTTCTATACTTACTCGTATTTACCTACACCTAAACTTATTTTTGTGCAGTGGTCTTGTTGTCCTAGTAGCACCCTCAGCATGTTGCACGTGCCACATGACGTACCGTCGCATAATTGCAATAAATTAGTAAGTATTGTCTACATTTAGTCTATATAAATAATACTCCCATTTCGTACGCCTGAAATTGTTGTGCTTTGTGACTTCTTCACTAATTTATTTTGGGCAGAAAAAATCTCAAAAAAAATTTATTATTTCAACATTTTCTGCGGTAAATAAATTTGCTCAGTAAAGAGGTTGAGTTTTATTTAGAAAATAGCGAGAGAGAAATATCTCGCGAGGCCTCAAAAGTCTGTTTTAATATCCATCAAAAATAAAATAAAAAAATAAAATCTCCTATATAGGGTGGCCATGTAAAATTTGCTTTTTGAATCGGCTATAAAAAAAACTAATCAATATTTTTTCAAACTTTTTGTTCTATTTTGAAGATTGAACATTGTCATTTATGAATGAAAAATAATATCGTTCAAATGATTGCCGCGACTGGCTTTACAGTAGACCATTCGATCAACCCAATTTTTAAGCACATTTTCGATTGTTTGTGCTCCAATTTCATGAATGGCAACTTCGATTTCGTGTTTTAAAGCATCAATCGTCTCTGGATGGTTCGCATAGCATTTGTCTTTAACGGCTCCCCAACAACGGGCTCCGAGGCGGCCAATTGATATCGGAATCTCGGCTGATTATTCGGTTTTCAAAAACGGTAGCCAAGAGTTCGAGTGTAACTTTGGCAGTGTGACAAGTTGCACTGTCCTGTTGAAACCAAATGTCGTCCATGTCATCCTCTTCAATTTTTGGAAACAACTCGCTGAGCATGTCACGGTAACGCTCGCCATTTACTGTAACCGCGGAAGAAGAAGAATGCTCACCACTTTGGAAATAGATTTTCAATATTTCCCAATTTTGTTCATGCGTATAGCGTCCCATTTCGTAAATGTCAAACCTTTGAGTAAATTATGAACACATTTGACATGTCATTTGAGTTACCATTCTCAAAAAAATAGGTGGTTCAAAAAGCAAACGCTATATGGCCCACCCTGTATTTTCCTCTTTTTGTTTCTAAACCATTCTAATCAAAATCGAGGGGCTCACTTAGAAAAAAATTAAAAATTTGTCCGTTGTAATACCATACAGGGGGAAGGGTGTGAAAAAGGAGAGGGTGGAAGCATACAAGCGGAAAAAGGGATGAGTTAGTAGATGGCGAGCAACGTCTGTATTAAGCGCTTCAGGCCACTGATAAACTTCACCAGATGTGTGATGTTTTCTACCCACAATATCCGCCGATGTGGCGAAAAAGTAAGAGCCCAGATGGTTAAACCTTTACCCAACAACAGCAGGGCTGCTGAGAAGAAGGTGCTGTGATGATTTCACCTCGTCCTTTCGACAGCTTCTGCAGAACGGCAATCCTAAGCCTCACCGCATGGACACTTAACGGACAGTGTCCGGTGAGCATACTTAACAAATTCAAGAGCTGTGGCTTCGTTAGGCTTAGAAGTTCTCTCGAGCGCCCCCCATTCTACCCGCGGTCAGAAGAAACCCTTCGACTTTGCATGTTTCCGCACTAGCCCAGTGTTCGCTGAGGTGACGCGAGTGCCATCTTTCCAGTAGCAGCCCACAGGTTCTTAGGGGAGCTCCAATCCTATCGTATTGCGATCTCAAGAGGCCCAAGACTAGTCAGCTCATCGCCCCAGCAGTTTCCTCCTATGCCGCTGTGACCAGAAACCCAAATGAGCTTAATTTCGAACGCACAAACAACGAATCCAAGGCCCTAAGTGTGGCTTGACTGTAAGAGTAGATATTTACCTCCTTTACTCTAATTACAGAAGCTAGGAACAAATCCACTACTCCCATAATTCCGGCTACTTCCGCTTGGAAAACACTACAGTGGCCCGGAAGCCTCCTCGCAGATTACTCCCCCACAAATTCTTCCGTCCAACTTCGAGCCATCCTTAAACATGTTTGTCATGCCCTGCCTCCAATTATTGCACCCCGCTCACTCTTTCCTTGAGGGAATATGAATGGAAAAACTTCCGCTCGAAAATAGTTAATGATATTAAACCTAATTCTTCACATTTATACACCAAGTGTCGGAAAAAGTAAGTGTCGTTCGCTGTAGGTGTTCGGGTCAGTTCTTAACTATGAATGGCTATTCCTGAAAATGAAACTGGATTTGTTGTTGATAGTAATTTTAATTCCTATACTGTTTTAGGAGTAATGCAATCGGTTGTTTTTGCATTACTTAAAGTGACAGGCTGGATAAATGGCGAAGGATAAAGAGGACTTAAGGGCAAGGTTTACTGTGGCAGATTAGACCTTCTCGAACTTCTTTGAAAATAGTCCATAATGCAAGTTGAGGTTGAATACGGTTACAAAGTGAAATGAGCATGACTCTATTTGAGTGCTTGACCACAGTGGTGTTCAAAGCAACGAGCTGGCTGATAAATTGGCGAACTTGCGATTCTTTGGTGCGTCCAATTAAAACGCAGCCAGTTTTAGGATCAAGCATAGCGGAAATAGTCTGATACATGAAGGCTCTCAGTAATAAGTCTCTTGAGAACCGTTGATGCACTACTGGCATCTGCAAAACAACAATTGGTTTTATGACGCCCAGATAGGATGGTAGAAATACTTCCTTCCACCGAGAAGTGGAGTGCTATGAGCCCTTATAAGACCAATTACGGCGCACAATCTATGCTGATGACTTATGGTCACCAGCCTTTGCCCAGTTTTTGCCAGACTTAGATCATGAAATACTGGATGAGATGTATTGAGAGTGGAGGCGCTATACCCTCTCTCAATCGGACGTATTAAGTCCTTGGAAAATTTCGGTCGTCCGCAATTTTATTCGATTCCAATCCTGGAGTAGTTATTCAATCCTTCTCATCAACTAGTGAACAAAGGGACTTCCAACTTAGCTTGGATATTTTTCCTCTGACTTTTTCGCACAAAATCATATGCTTTCTCCTAGAAAGCCCCTATTTACCAAATCCTTGCAACTCAGTTTGATGCTATAGTAGCGATTGTCGCAATGTTCGAATGCTTTTCGGAATTGTGGTTACTAACATAAGAGCTGTGATTGCAGCCTAGCTGTCATATAAATTTCATAGATCTCGGCTTGAAAAACGCGGTAGAAAAACCTCTGATGCGATTTATTGGAACACCACCTACGTAGGTATATGAGTTTTCCTCTTACAAGAGCTATACATTCGCTAAGAACGTGCTCTCACGTCCCATACCCCAGTTCGAAAGAACGGCACGTGCTTCTTCCTGAAGGGGTAATAAAGATTAGAATGCCTCGCATTCAGTGAGAGTTCGTACGATAAAAAGAGATGAAAAAGCAATTAGGCTTTGCCTTTCTAGAAGGAAGCACAAACTGTTTAGCCTGCCTTTGTTCTGGGGTCTCCATAAAGTGTCGTATGGATTCCTTGCCCTTCCAGTGTTTGATAAATTCCTGTAGGTGGGCTTTGGTTAACCCCCAAAAGCATTCTAATGAATGGAATTTTGAAATAGTTCTTAATTTCGCTAAGCAATCCAGCTGTTTGATACCATCATAAGCTTCACGTCCTGGTACACAGCCCAACAAAACTTTGTTCTTTGCTCGCAGGGTGTTGAGGGCAGTGAAACAATCCTCAACGACTACGCATGTTATTATGTAAGACAGCCTGACTATATAATGAAATGCGGACGTACCTCACAGAATCTCCTTACTTCATGCTCGTAAATAGGAGCCTTTATGGATTGGTTAGCAAGAATCTCTGTTCGAACACTGTGATTCGTCGTATTTCTATTGATCTACAGGGCAAGTGCTTTCTCTGGGTTTAGGTATTTTCTTGTTCTATTTATATATATGTATCTTGGAAAGAAGGCCTTAAAATTTACTGTGTAGTTAAGCCTTGGTTGGCGCCAGCTCATTATACTAATATAACGTGCTTTCTTTTGAATTATTTCATTGAAATTTTCGCTCATGTTGGTTCGATGCCCTCTGAACAACGACTGATTAGATGAGTGGGTGAAATGAGCAGACAAAACTCTGCTGCCGTGTTCCCAGTGAAGTGGCAGCTACTCTCATAATTTCGATTCGGATAGTCAAGCCTGGTAGTCTATCATCGTTGATTTTAGCTGGCTAATCTGCAGTCTCGAATTTGAATGGGAGTTCTAAAACAAAAGCAAACATTTTTCTATGTTTTCAATACGAGTATATCCTAATGGATGGTAATTATTTTAACATTTTGTCAACGATGCTCCATTACCTCTTAATCTACCTATACTTTGTGCTAAGAAGTGCTTGAGATCGATAAATATCCTCTTTCAATATTAGGATAAAAACGAGTTTATTCTTGCTACAAAAGGAAACTAACAAAAGACACCAGCTCCTTTTCGAAAATATTTTATGTAAATAATCAGCTTTAATACCAAAGTCTCCTCAATACTTTTTCTTACATGCGAAGATCTTAATCTGATGCACTCACTGTCAACAATTTATTGTCCGCAACATAATTCAAATCCACTAGATTCAAATCCAAACTTAAAACACATTCAATTTAGTAAATAAGGAAAGGAGAGCCAAGAAATCCTACCAACAAAAAGCACTTCATTATCGAGCAAACGCATAGGGAACAAAGTCGAATGGAATTATAAATGTAAACAATGAGGGGTTGGAGAATAGTCAGCCAGTGAGTCGACTGCAAGAGTAGAAGCGAACACACGAACACCAACAACTAAGCAGTCAAGCTGAACGGACTGATGATGTGCGACTTGGGATTGCCGATAACCGTTGCAAAAGAGTGTAGGCACTTTGTGTTCTCCGTGTGTATGTGAGTGTGAGTGTGAGTGCGTGTATTTGCCTATAAATATGCCTTAGTGTGCTTAGTAAATAACGCATAGGTATGTAAGCATTTTAATAAATATAGGTATGTGTGTGGGTAGGCACTAATACATATACACACGTACATATGCATGCGCTTGTTTGCACATTCCAAAGCAGTGTGTTGTCGTGTAGCTTAAAATATTTTTTCTTTTTTGCTTTATTTGCTTTTTTATTCACTGCTTTTCAGCTTCACTTTTACACTTTTATTTGCAGTAGCAAAAACAAAAACAAAAAGCAGGGCATTAAAATTTTATGTGTGGGAAATGTAACTCCAAACATGTGTACCTACATAAGTACCCATATATATGTGTATGGATGGGTGTGTGCGTGTGTGCAACCAACTTGTATTGCATGAGTCATCAGCAAGAATAATAACAGCATAACATCAACAAAAACAACAACAACATAGTGTAATGTGCAGTGAAGTTAGGAGCCAGTGGTAATCACAAAGTCGGTGGCAAAATCATAGTCAGTGCTGTTGTTATTGATGTTGCTGGCGCTGGTGGTGCTGTTGCTGGTGCCGCCAGTGGCAAAGGCAATAGCTGTGCTTGCGCGTCAACATAACTGCTATGCAACATGAGTAATAATAAGTGCAGCAACAACATGAATATGCAGAGCAGGGCAAGTTTTATAAGAGACCACAAGAAATGCCACTTCATCTGTTGTTGTTTGCTTTACTTAGATTTTTTTTACTTAACCTTTTTTTTCACATAGCTTTCATTATAGATGGTTTTCAAGCTGCTGGCGGCGCGTTATTGAATCCAAATAACAAACTGGGGTTATCGATTTGATAGCAATAAAATATTTACAAACATTTCACTTGCGCACTTCTATTTGGATTAACGCGTTTATAGGTGCATATAGTATAGGGTGCTCCGAAAATAATTCGCCAATTAATTCGTAGTTTTCTTTCAACACTTATAAGTAAAGCGTGATCAATTGAGAGGTATCGGTTTTTAAGCTTTCACAACGAAAATTGGAATTAATTGGGCAATCTTTATTATTTTTGTATTTATTAGAACCATTCATTTTATTTATTTTTTAAAGATTATACCTTTCAAAAGTTGGCCGCAACTGCGTCGTAATTCGGCCATCCGTAAACATCAATTTTGAATGACTCGCTGTAGGACTTCGGTCGGACCGTCGGTATCTCGTGAAATAAGTTCTTAATTTGTTGTTGTATGCTCCTCAGTCAGTTTTTCGAATATTCCGAAACTCAAAGACTTGTGGAAACTTATGATCAATGACAAATTCTATGTGACGATGGACGGAATAAGATTTTTTCTCTCAAAACTCGCCATCTCTTAACGTGAGTAGAAAATAGGTCAGAGACCAGGGTTAAGTCCAAAGCTTCTGACCCCGTTTTTGTTTCAAAGGTCGGCTGTGAGCCTACATTCAAGGCACTAAGCTTATCTTCTAAAATGAAGTCCAATATTGACTCACCTCTGCTTTTTGTGTCACTACTTCCGCACAATTTATTGTGGACGTCGCGAGATCGCGCATAACAAGCGCCCTCAGCTCGTTTGGCAGGGCGTCCCTTTCGCGGACCATATAAGCGGAGGCTACCCAAAAGCTGTTTTTGCCCAGCTTCATGCTTGTCGCCACTGCTAAGCTGTGAAAGCAAGAAGATATTTATATTATTTTTTGCTAGTAGACAAGTACGAATCTTACCCATGTGTTGATTGGCAATCATTTTGAAGCCCTTCACTCCCAAACCGCAAATTTTACTGTCATTGATCCACGGCTCTTGGATGAGGGCTACATTAAGCCCACCGGCAGCCAAGCGGACAGAAACGTTTGCAGAACTAAGCATAGAATGGTGGAGGTTTATTTGGATCAGCTTTATTTGAATCTGCCATCATGGTGATGTCGAAGTCTTCCTCAGCGATCTTCTCACCCTCGGTGTCGTCAACGAGAAGATAATCTTAATTAAACAACGGCCTCACACCGGCAAGCCTCTCTGAATCGGTCGGACACTGACTCCTAGACAACCGTTCTTCGTCACCGCTGTTAGAGTGAGCTCTATCACCCTCTACACCAAGCTCTAGAGCCGGCTCGTCACTTCGGTAAATCCGAACAGCTGCGTCAACGAACCTAAATCGGATCTTCCAATATTTTTTCGCCAGTGGGGCGAGTGTTTCAGTGTTGAGAAGCAACAACACCTGCCTTCTACCTTCCACTGGCTCCTCAATCTTCCCTACCTTCCACTTATGTGTTGGCAAGTCTCCGTTACATAATCTAAAGAGCTGCTCTAATTTTTCTGGCTCCGTTGGCTTGGCCGGGATTCATACTCGAGCTCTTGTTCTGCTTGGAATTTCTTTCTTGCTGACTGCTTCGAGTTTGGCCCCCGGCCAAATCTCACCAACTTTACTTACGGCCAACCTGTAGAGCCGAGCCGACTTGTTGCCCTCACAAGCGATGAGTTCCACCCTACCATAGTGCCAGCCGTTATCCTGGCGGAGTGGAGGTGGTCCAGGATTTTCCTCTAGGACCTGGAGGTAGACTTCAGCAATAGCTTTCTCAATCAACCTATATTTCTCCTTGTGTATAGTCCCTTCCTCAACGATGACCAGGGCCTCACCGCCACTCTTTATTACTTTGCTAAACAACGGCCCCCTCCTTCCTTGAGTCTGGGTCCCCAGCCAGGCCGAACTTCGGCACGGGTCGTATTACACCTTGTTCCATCCAAGAGCTTTTTCAAGAGGTTTGCTCTTCAGAACTTGGTCTCGTTCAAAAAGGCGGCTCGAACCATAGGAATTTAGTGCACTCTCTCATTACTGAAATGTACGTAAGAGGGCAACCTACCATCCTTTGATGAGGTCTGATTAATGATTCGACTAAGCCCCCGCACCACGACATGGTGCCTACCTTCGCGGAGGCGTGTGAATGACTGTTTATTGGACAACCCTTTGCATGGACGTACAGGTGGTAACAAGTACTCTAAAGCAATCGCTGAGCAGCGGCATCTTTCTTAGGCAATTCGCATTGAGTTAGCTGATTTCTGGCGATAAGCTGGAAGTAAAAATTCTGCGCTAAAGTTTAAGTGTTCAATACATGAGCAACAGGATGGGAAGGATAATGCGAAAAATATAGGCGGTCTTGCTTGCAAAGGATTGCACATTGAGCACAGCACAATAAGAGGATTTCTGTGAAAAATAAAATCACTATTGAAGTGCATTCATGGTTTTGTTTTCCTTGTTTGAAAGAAAATATGATTATAGATTAAGTTCGGCTGGAGCTGCCAATGGTGATGTTAAAAATCATCCTCATAAGATACACCAGAGCAGACCAGCTTTGCTGGCGAGTGACAAAAGCTGTGCTTGCAACCCAGTATGAGTTGATTGAATGGAATTGAAAAGGACTAACCACTACTCTCAGTAAAGCTGCAAGAAAACACGCAGGATGTATGAGGATATGCGTGGCATGCTGCTGCTGTCCGTTCAAAAGCACATTCCACATATTTCCATACTCAATCATGATCGATTACCTACTCCAGCGCTTGTGTTTGCTATAAAAGGCGAAGAAGTGGAATAAAGCTGTATTTCAAAAACGTTTGAAAGGATTTTCGCCGATAAGTGGATTTGCAGAAGAAAAGAACTGCTCGTTGCCACACAAAAGAACGCAAAGCAATGCATTGTAGTTGGATGCATGGCATGCAAAATGGAAATTTGAAAGAGTGAAATTGAAAGCTGCATAAAAAATTCATAGAAAAAGAAAGCAAATCACTGGTGTATCACTAAGCTGAGGGCTGATATGAAGCTGAGTTGAAACAAAAAACTCACAGAATAATCAACCAAAAAGGAGATGTGTATCTTTCACTTATGGATAAAAACCTGCATTTCGCGCTTTGCTTACATTGACTGGCTGCCACATGACGCACTTGTTCTTGTAATATTGTAAAGTGGATTTATAGCCGCTGGCCATGTGCTGTTGTTTGTTTGTTTAGTTTTAGGAAGCAAGCAATGCATTGAAATGCACAAAAGGGCAAACAAGCGAGGGGAATGGAGTTAAAGATATCGCAGATGGTTGAATGCAGGTTGAGAAAATTGTGGGCAGGAAGTGATGACTAAATAACTGTAAAACATTATTCATAAAAATATTTTTGCTAACATATCAATGCCTGTTGAACTTGCATTCTTGCAATGGATGAAAGATTCTTTCTCGCGTTGAAGTCGACAAGCACAAGTCGATTTGTCTACCGTTTGGCACTACAAAAACATGTTAATTGTATTTTTGAGTTATTTGATTTTTTATTAGTTTTGAGGCTTAGAAATGGAATACCCAGGAGGCAAAAATCAACAATTTCGACACCTGCTTTCCTTTGCTCTTCACTGAGGTCAAGAAGCTGCCGAAGCAGACCAGCACATTTGCGACGTATGTGGAGAAGGTGTTTTAGATGGTGAGTCTACAGCATGGAAATGATTTGCAAAGTTCCAAAAGAACGTCACAACTTTCAAAGGAGAACGGTCGCCAAACCAGTCGTGAATTGGCAAAAAAAATTAAATGCGACCACAAAACGATTTTCAATCACTTTCATTCAACGGAATTTACCGAAAAATTGGAAGCTTAGGTGTCTCACGAGCTGAACGAAAAAAACAAAGAAAGTCTCCTTCAAATTGCTTCTTAGCATCTCGCGCGCCATCGAGCAACTCGCGGTCATAAACAGCGCTTTTTTTACCGAATCGTCACGGGAGATAAGAAATAGTGCCTATACATCATGAAGCAAGGAAAGTAGGGGGTGGCTCCAGGAAATACGATAAAGCCGAGAGTAGAGCCGGATCTTCATCCAACGAAGATCATCATATGTGTTTGTTGCCAGCTGCACCGCGTGAATGAGGTTATTCGACTGAATAGACCTGATCAACATGGCCAAACCATACTCCTCCCCGACAACACCAGGCCACATGTCGCATAAGTTGTCAAAGCCGCACTTCAAGAGCTCGAATGGGAGGTCTTACAGGATCCGCCATATTCTCCGGACCTTGCACCGACCGATTACCATCTTTTTCGCTCCCTGTCAAATCATATGAAGGGCGTTACCTTCGCCAGCAAAAAGGTCCTTAAATTCTTTGACACCAGACAAGGCGATTGTTTGCGGAACTGCATCAACAAAGTGGTTGAGAGGTGGGAAAAGGTAGTAAACAGCAACGACGAACATATAATTGATTAACTTATTGATGTAATTATTGTTTTTTGTTTAAATAAAAGTCTTCCCCAACCTAATATGTGGTCTCACGTACCGAGGAACATCAGAAGTCTTAACAATTATTTGTATTAGCACAAGAACTATTCTCAGATCCATCTCTCATTTGCTAGATTTTATTTCGAAGTTATCTTAGATGAGTTCAGTTTCAAAATGTTCGGCTTCAGTTTCAAAATGTTCGGCTTCAGTTTCAAAATGTAAATCTCTCCATTTGTGGAACAACATCAATACGCACACCTCAAATAGAGCAAGAGCTGTACCCAGTCAGAGTTGATAAGCTGTTGGGGAACAAGGTTGACTTCAAATCATGAATTGATAGAAAATTTTCGCTTCCGTTGAGCAGTTCAACAATACACAGGATGAGATGTAACCAGATAAGAACAAGAGGAATTAAATTCCTTATATATGGAATAGCACATCGTTCAAATAACCACTTCGACTTTGCCGGCATTACCTCAAGCGGTCTGTCCAATTTGTTATGACTCGGACCATTAGTATGCCAAAGCACATCAAATGTTGATCTTTGAGCTCGTCCGTATTAGTTAGCCTGTTGGCGCCAACTAAGCACTTGATGTAGTCACAAAGAAAATAATCGAGGGGTGTCAAGGCAAGTCAGGCCAATTGGTGACCGCTCGCCATGAAATTATTCTGTCGTCATATTTCGCTTTAATAACTTCGAGCGTAGCTTTGCTAATAGGGCATGCAGAATAGTCTTATTAGAACCACAGCACGGATATAGCGATCTCGAATTATATCGAATTTTGACCAGAGAAAATCGGTTACCATTGCTCTGTATCGAGAACCAATGATGATAAAGTTGTCTCCTTCCACATCTCGAACGAATAAAGAGAGCTGATATCGCCATGCCATAAATTGCACTAACCAGTCAATATTTGTGAACGCAGTGACACTTTGCCGGACACTTGTGGGCTGCCAGAAACCCAGCTGGAACTGCTTACATAAGGATGGTCTCAAGAAGCAGCTCGAAGCTCTTCCTTGAAGAATTTTCGGGCTGTATGAGCCCTTGCGATTCTTAAATTGTAACTGCGATAAAGTAACGAACACAATCCATTTTTGATGTGAATGGAAAGTGGCGATAAAAAGTTGATCACAAATGAGAAAAAGTGTTGAGCGATACGGCTCAAATGATCGGTAAGACCGAACTATCGCACAAGAAAGCTTTGCTCTGATTGTTTTATTTTGGATTAGAACTGAATTGTGCACTGGAAGCTGCTCTCATAGAACCTCTTCTAACAATAATTGATCACATTGAAATAGGCGATCGAGCAGAAGTAGTCAAAATTAGCGCAGAGCAGAGATGCTCTGAAACCTTGGATGGGAGATTGTATTGCATCGGATGTATGCCACAGCATTAACTCTAAGCGATTTCGTTTTATGTTAGATTTTAAGGTCGAGTATAACCTCTCCCAACGGACACCTCTATCAACCGGACACCTCCCTAGAGCGGACATTTTTTCTATACCAATTCTAATACATCCGAAGAAGCTTCCTTCTTTTGAGTGGAAGGACGAAAGCTTCTTGTACGAAGAAAGGCCTCTTCAATGGACAAAAGCTGACTGACGGTGAGCGTCCGCCCAAGATAGATTTCATTACATTAGGGAAGGTTTTCTTTTTGATACAAAACTGGTCCCAGTAGATATGTATGATTTGTCCAGCACAAAGTTTTGAAGTTTTTTTTTTCAGTTGTGATAAGGACTTCTTGAATCGTAAAATTATGAAATTTTCTTAAAAATAGACAAAAAACGTGCACCAAATGCTACAAAAAGTTGTATATAATAGCAGTCCCCCTTCGGCATTCAATCACAAACCTCCGGTGCCGTATTTTTCCATGCCAAAACAATGGAAAAAGTGCTTTCTTAGAACGGTGCCTCCTCGGCGGGCAATGCCAAACCTCTGAGTGTATTTCTGTCATGAAAAAAGCTCCTTTAAGGCGACATACAAATATAGATCGCTCCATTTGTGGAAAAAACATCAAGATCATCAAGACGGACACCACAAATTGGAGGGGGAGCTCTACCAAACACCCAATAAAGGGTGTAACCGCTTTCCGATTCATTTTGTTTTAAATTATGCAAATATTCCAATCACAGTTATTGGTATTTATGTAAAGTTGGTATCATCTGCCCTTCACAAATATTTTTACCACATTTTTTGCCTGCGGCTCAGTTGCACCCCAAAACAGTTTTCTAATGCGATTCATGACTTTTAATAAGCTAAACCGATATAATCGCAAATCTTTAAATAATCTCTATTCCTTGGTCAAATAGTGATCATCTGTAACTATCGATTTCATTTGTTTTGCTATCCAGGCATGCGAACTTTCATTGACCCAAACTGCGCGTATCCTTGGAAATTTTTCGCGCAGCTTTTGCTCGCACTGCTGCTGTGGCAGCTTATGACTGAAGTTATGTCATATCAGTGACTGTATTTACCAAGCACCGTTATTTGTATTCATTTCAGATTGCCTGCCCGGAAAAATGCTAAAATTGCATAAACAAGAAAAGTGAACAAAAGGAGTCCATACAAAATATAAAATACTGATAGTGGCTGCGATGATGGTAATGATGTTGCAATGTTGCAACTTCAACACCAGTAAACTAGTAGTGCGGCAACTTAAGCGAATGTGGTTAGTGGAGTTCGAATGTGATGGCCTGAGCAGAAAGAAATGCAAGTAAGCGCATCAGTGGAATTTTTTTCTGTTAGCATTGCAGCCAGCAGATGAGTCATCGCCGGCATAACATAACGTTAAACGTAGTATACTCCACTTATTTTTACTCCTTTTCAAATTTCACAAAACAGTCTTTCTCTCACTCGCTCTTTCTCTTCTACTGTCTCTCTTTTTCTTTCATGCAACTTGCCACAAATCGTTGATTACTCATTGCGAAGCAACTTGGTCACCCTCCTTACCCACTACGAAGGGGTTATTGCACTCGGCGCAGAACAATGCCAAGTGTTGCAAGTGCCGCTCACTTTGCTTGCTGCCACTGCATTGCGAAGTTGTTGCTACCAGCTGCTGCCATCGCTTTCAAACTTCAACTTCAACTTCAAAATCCACTGCAAGTTTATAGTCAGCCGCTTTTACTGCTTCTCAATCGCTCTGGCTGTTGCATTGTGTTGTTGTTGTTTTTATTATTATTTCTCTTGCAGTGTAAATCGATTTGATTTGAGTTAGCTCGTGTGGTGCAACAAGCGAAGCAGCCTTATTATTTGCATGCCTCAACGCATAAAATCACACAGAAATGCATATACAGACATGCACATACATATACACGTACACATAAACATTTATGCAATGTGTATGTAAATGAGTTTATTTGAATAGCAATGCATTTATTGAATTGATACCAAACCCTCACCTCTTTCCCCGCTCTCAACTTTTCTTGACATCTCCCTTGATTTGCTTGAATTGATTTCCTTTCTTACTTTTCTTTTCTATTCCAAGGCATCTCTTCGTCGCTATTCTAGTGAACAAAGTTTACGAGTTATCGTGTTGCTTTACATGAATTTCCGTTTTTTATTATCCTGTCTGCCAGGCAGGCTTCTGTAACCTTCTTCCATTTACCTTTATTCCGCATTCTTTCTCAACTCCTTCCCTTCGATTGTTTTTGTTTTGTTCCTCCCTTCGCGTTATTGAAAATCCAATGACAGGGAAAATTGTGAATGAAATTTAGAAGTGGAGTTAATGCTTTGGAAAGCTTTTTTCTACATCTGCCGGAGGAGTTCGAATGCAGTCCTGGAAGGTGTGCGGAAAAGGCATTTCCTTTTTTGGAACGGAAATTATTTTCTTTTATTGTGGCAACTTGAAAGTTTTCTATTAAGTTTTTCAGGTGCAGGAGATTGCGCTGTCAGAAAATGTGATGTCAAATGTACAGCTGCTGATATAAAAATAAGAACAAATACTTAATACTAATTTTGTATCTGTAGTGTGCAGTTGGATCTAAAAGATCTTTTGTGTCCTACTTCATGTTTTCGAAGTTGTTGGTAGTTCGCTGGCCTTAAATGTATGTATAGATGTTCTCTGCCTCAGGTTGGAAATGGTTGAAAGCCAAGTTTTGTCTTTCTTTACCAAGGCAATGCAGTTGCTCAAGATATGCCCTGTGATTTCATCATCCTTCAGAGAGAGAGAGTCTACACTCTGTCTCATTCCTAATGTGCATTGTTGGGCGATGGTAATTCAAGTGATATTGATCTGTCAGAAAATCAATCATTTTTCTTTGGCCTTCGAGATGCATGTTATGCAGTTCCCTATTGGAGGTAAAAGGTCTATGTATAACACTTTTGGCTGTAATAATTTCTTGTGTGTCTTCCCAATTCTAATTCTTTGAGTATTTTCCCAACTCTTTACCCTGCATTTAGCTTTAGCCCACTTGATACCACAGCATGGTTCTCGACCAGAACCTGGCCCCTGATCTGCTGCCAACCCCACCCTAGCGAGTTCATCAACAATTTCATTAGTTTTTATTTCAGAGTCACCGGAAGCCCAGTAGAGCACAATTTTGTTTCTTGCACTAAGTTGGTTTGGATTGTTAAGGCACTAGTTTCGATTCCTCAGAGGGTGAAGCTAGTGCTTTAAGTGCAGCTTGACTGTCCAAGTATATAGCCATGTTGCCTATCATATGATTTTCATTCGCACAGATTGGATTTGCTTGAATTCTAGCCTGAAAGACGCTAGGTCATTTGCCCATTGGCTCGGAGATTTTCGGGTTTGGACCATAGACTCCCATATCCACTCCAGTATATGTTTTCGAACAGTCTGTGAACCATTCGAGACTTCTGGGATCGACCCAAAATCCTCCTAGCTTCCATTCATCGCGGTCTGAAAATCACATTTTGAAATTATTTGGTCTGTTAATGAAGAAATAATTATCTGATCCGGTATCTGTGTTATGATACTTGTATGACCAAAGTCAGGAAGATCTGTCTCAAGGAAAAATTGTATTAAGGGATAATCTATCTACTATCAGTTCTATAGCAACAGTGGGACAGCTGTTCGTGGCACCAGTTACTGTCAAGTAGGCTTGTCTTTGAATACTACTAAGTATGTAGTTGCTTCGTGGATACTTGTTGGGCTTTCGGCCAACTAAATTATGATCGGTGTACACCCAATGAACCATTTTAGAGTCCAGATCCCATGTCGGTGTGGAACAAGTATTTATGTAAAGGGTCAACCGAACTCCAAGAGAAGGAAAATATGCAGATTGAACTAGCACTAGTCGTTGACGGTTCCATACATTTCCCTTTCGGGACATGCCAGAAATATAGCCAGTCCAAAAGCCGTACCAAACCTTAAATTTGTGTAAATGCATTGCCACCTCAAGACCCTTTCATGGATTGGAGCCTTCGCAGGTATGCTGATTTTGCTTGCTAAGGGCGCTTCTTCGGCCAAATGTTCAAGATTCTCTTTGAAACGCTCCAAAGCCTTGTCATTTCTTCCAAATGATGCCGCCTCTTTTAGTCAACTATGAGCCGCAAGCTCAGATCGATTTCTTACGAATGTTGGTTGATGTTTCAACGCAAAATTCTTCAACTTGAAGTCTGCGAAAGGCTGAACTCTTGTGCATAGTGAGGATTTGACTGCCACGAGTTGTCCATCACACCTTCACAAAAAGTGAAGATATACACAGCCAATCAGGCGTACCCTCGACGTATAGATGTTGGGACCCTATTCATCAAAATGGTCGTCTCAAATTTGGCCATGAAGTAGTGGAGAGTCCCTTTTGAAAAGAATACTGAATACTCGGCAGGTGTTCGGACTAATTCAGCTGCTGCAACAGCCTTCTCCTCAACTGGAGGAAAAAAGAAACGCAGCGGGTTTGGTGCGAGAATATGATTTCTCGAGTCTTTTTAAGCATTTTCCGGATGCATTTGTCTGAAATACTGTATAGTTAGGTATCCAGATCAGCATGACAAAGTTTTTGTAAGAATCTTTGAAATATTTTAATACATTTCAAATTCATCGTTAACTATCTAAGGACCTTGATTATTGGAGAAAACGGGAAAAGTGTTTTACGGGAGTTCGGTGGTGTGATTTTTCATGCTTACCAGCTTTGTTACCACGTCGATTTCATATCTTCTGAAACACAATAAATTGGTCTGGAGGGCTTTAAGCTTATCTGGATGATTGTTGCTGGAAGAATATGCCAAATCTTGTTCCACTCTCTATTTTTGAACCATTTGTAAAAATAAAGTTTTGCCCGTTCTCACGACAGTCGACAGTATTCCTCGTATATGCACGGGGAATGTTTATGATGCTACAGCAACAACAACCAAATCTTGTCATCGCATAGAACGATATCAAATTCATAGTCACTACATTTGAGGTAGTGAATGTGGAAGTTGAAATCAAAATCGATCTGCATAAACTGATAGTCACACTTTTTATGTGGCATTCGTACTCGATTCAAGAGTAGGGAACACTTTTATATGTACAGTCAAGTGGTCATAGATTATCCGCTTTCACATAGGACTAATATGAGAATCATGTTTTATTGTAAAGCAATCGAAAGTGGTCAGTTATGGCTATCATTGCGCATCTTCACTGCATTGCAGAACTCAAAGAACAATAATGTAATGAAGCGGGCAGACAAGAATGAAGTGAGAGGAAGGTAGAATTACTTATAATTGACTAACTCACTAATTTTCTGCTATCTGTTCAAATAGAAAAATCAAGCCTTACAATAGGATGAATTGTAAAGCATTGCTCATTGGCAGCTTAAGTGTTCAAATTGGATTTCCCTAGGCAAACAAAATTTTGGAAAGCTGAGTTTCAAAGAAAGACCATGGAGCACATCATCTCAGCGTGTTTGGTATATGAAGTTAAACGTTTTAAGTGGTTAGGTCAGGTCAAGTAAAGGGACTGCAGTCGGCCTTCTATAGTGCAAAAGGGCAGCACTGCTTCTGGTATATGAGATTGGAGTTCAACGCTCGTAAATGATTTTTATAGCACTGTGGAAGTATTTGGTTAACGGGCGATTCCGTGTCAAGTGATCAAAATATTTTGAAGGTAATTGAAAATGTTTTTGGAAAATAGTTTATTTATAGACAGAAAAAATTAAAAACAAGAAACTCTTTTGAGATATTTTCAATGTTGAAAATTTTGGTACCAAATTTTTTTTTTAACTTTCAGAATTTGTCTTTAGTTTTTTATTATAAATATGCTTTCTAACTAAAATCCTTTTAGAAATTTTTTTTTTAGTAATTTTTCACCTCAGTTTTTTTAAATTATTTTTCACAAATGGCCAAAAAAAATTTCACGAAAGTTTTCAATATCAAAATGAAACGTATACAAAATTTTTTACAAAATTTGTAATCTTGTATTTTATCATAAAAAAATTAAGAAAATTTTATGAAAGTGTTAAAAACCCTAAGACATTTCACTTTAAAAGCTCAATACTAAAATTTTCAAGAGTGAATAAAATTTAAAATTATTAATTCCTTTTTTCAAGTATTGTGATTTTACTTGTTCACTATTAATTTTGCGATTTATTCAATGTTGCGAATTTTGGTAGCAAATTTTTTTTTTAATTTTCTAGATTTTTGTTTTTAATTACAAAATATGCTTATTAACAAAAATAATTTTGGAAACATATTTTAGTAATTTTTCGCGTAATTTTTTTTTTTTTTGGGACTCATTTTCATAGAATTTTCGCGAAAAGTTTCAAAATCAAAATAAGTGTATTACAAAATTTTTAGCAAAATATTTTATCATACAAAATTAAGAAAAAATTTTTAAAGTGTTAAAAAAAAACAGAAGATATTTCACTTCAAAAGCTCAATACCAAAATTTTCAACAGTAAATAAAATTTAGTATTTTAAACTTTTTTTCGAATATTTTCAGTTTACTTATTTAGTACTGATTTATTCAACGTTGAAAATGATGGTACTAATCATTTTTTAAATTTTCTAGAATTTTGTTTTTTTATTTTTAATTATAAAATATGCTTTTTAACAAACATTTTTTTGAAAATTTGTTAGTGAAACAATTTTTTTAGTAATTTTTCACCTCATTTTTCTTTGGAATTATTTTTCACAAAATTTTGGCGAAAAGTTTCAATATCAAAATAAGACCAATACAAAATGTTTAACAAAAATTATATTTTATCATAAAAAAATAAAAAGATTTTATGAAAATGTTAATAAAACCACTTTAAAAGCTCAATACCAAAATTTTCAACACTGAATAAAATTTAATATTTTCAATTTTTTTCAATAGTCTCAGTTTACTTTTTTAATTTTATTAAAATTTCTTTTTTAACCTTCCTATACCCGCGTTAATTTTTGTAACACATATACCCGCGCACGGTCTCACAGACCGAAAGTTCAAATTACATAAAATATTAGTTTTTTCAAACAAAACTAAAAACAAATTATTATTTTTCAATCCCGTAGATGTAATAAAAAAATAAAACTACGCATTAAATTTGTATTCACTTATTTTATTGATTTTAAGTGATTAACAAAAAAGCCATCAAAATCGATCATTTTTTCTTAAGTACTACAAAAACAAAACAATAACATATTTTTTTATTCACATAAATAAAAATAAGTTATAATAACTTAAAAACACTTCTTGGACAATACACAAATTATAAATTATATTAGTTTTTAGTCTTGAAATAAAAAATCATGGCATATCGCAATTCATGTAAAAATCTGCCTTAAAAAGAAAACTTACGCTTTTAAAGTCAAATCTTAGACAACGCATTAATAAATAAAATCGATTCCAGCTCATAGTTAATCGAAATATCTCCGGAGAGGAACCATCTGTTTTAAATAAATCTTTAGCGTTGAAGCGACTATTCCTCCTAACTCCAGCAAAGATTAAAAGGCCTAGAAGGGCTTCGATTTCTATGTTGCCAGTCGCTTTCTCTTGAAAAATTAGGTTTTATGAGATCAATATGTTCATTAGTACACTTTACAATACGATTTATAACAACTTCAGTAAAAAATAATCTGTAGAGTTTCTGGAAAAACAAAAATTTACGTAAAATCATTTTCTCGGTCTCACAGACCAACGCGCGGGTATAGGAAGGTTAATTTTTTATTATAAAGTATGCTTTTTAACAAAAATCTTTTTGAAATATTTTTTTAGTAATTTTCACCTCAGATTTTTTTTTGTATTTATTTTGCACAAATGGCAAATTTGCGAAACTTTTCAATATCAAGTGAAATTAATACAAAATTTTTATAAAAGAAATTAAAAAAAAAACTTTAAACACTTTAAAAGCTTAATACCGAAATTTTCAACAGGGAATAAAATTTAAAATAATTATAATTTTTTTTTCAGTTTATTTCATATTATACCCAAAGTTACAAATAAACCAATTTTCAGAAAATTTTACGACAATATCCAAAATGGTTCAATCTTTTGACTTGCCCTCTGGAATTGCTTCTAAGTAAAATCTATTTCTTCGCCTGCTAGTTCAAGCTAATTTAAGCTAATTTAATAAAAGACGATTTTGTAATATGGAGCTGTGATATGGAATATGGGCTCTGTGTGTATGGAATCTTTCCATCACTTAGAACGATAACAGGGCCTCAATCGCTACTATCCAGGAAGTGGATGTCGAAGTCGCAGCAAATGTCGAGGCATTCTTAGACCGAATATGATGCATCAAGATTGTCATACTAGACTGGACTTCACAACATCGTGCACTCACCATTAACTGCAAACAGCCTTCGACCATTTCTCAGTTGCCCTTAATTCCAATTCCAATAGAAGTTCAACTCGAATTTCTCTAATGTGCACCGTGGGTAATATAAAAAATACTGATCACATAATTCAAAATATGATTCCTGTGATTAACAAAAAGGCCAAAGACTGGGAGACACCAGGAAATAAACACCAAACATTTGAGAAAAGTGATTTGAATAAAATTGCAATAAAATTTTGAAAATGTCTGATTGCACAAAGGCTGTCAGTGAGCCTTTGTGAAGGATGCGTATGCATGGTGAGCATATCTGGGCATATGAAATTATTGCGCCAATAACAATAAAGCAATTTTAACGCTACAATAAAATTGCCAAACAATTTAAAAGTATGCAACGCAGCATTTGGCACTTGTATGCGTGCGCGTGGATATATTAATTTTAGAAAATAATTGGCAATTGTCCAGGCTGAAAATAGAAAATCTCCTCACGCAACTTTATTTCTTTTTCATTGGAAACTTTTCATTTTTTATTGCCTTACAAGATAGCCAATTTTTTTTTCCTGAGCCACCAAAATTGGTATTCAGCATTCGCTTGCAACAGAGGAGATCGCAAAGCGCAGAGGTTGCGAGGCGACATCAATGAACAGAAGTGGCATAGAATTTATTGAAATTATCATTGGCGCGCTGGGCGAAACACAAAAGCAGTTAATCAAATAAATTTCGCAGCCACAAACAAGCTGCAGCAGCAACAGCAGCAACACTTGGCGCGATAACGTGCAACAACGACACACAAACAAAAGCAAAAACAAAAACTAAAGCTATAGCAGAAGAAAGTGTAAAGCAGGAAGTGGCAGCTAGTGATTTAGTGTGGCGCCCGACGCACACACACACACACACAGTTAGTTTACATGCACGTGAACGTGCAACATGCTGTTACTACTGCTGCTGCTTCTCCTTGGCAAATGGCAAGTTGTGCTAGCGTACTGCATAGTTTTTGCTTTGCAGCAACATTAGCTGTATTCAGACTGCCGCTCATTAGATATTATTCGGTTACTCAATGAGTTGCCGCACAACGGCCGGGCGTAAACCGCAAAAGTCATAAAATTACTTTCGCGCATTATAAATTTTCCAGGCAGTATTTTTTTTTTAATTTTACTGGAGCGCGAAATTCGATGACGCTTCAATACACACATACATATTCACACATACATATATACATACACTTGCTTGAATTTGTAGCTGCCTAGTAAGCAGTGAGTGAGGCGGAGCAGCCACTCGTGCAATATTGACCTCCAACTCCGCCTACTCAATGATCTATTGGCAGCTCTATAATGTGGCAAGTACACATAAAGCTATTCCGCGCGACAGCTGTGGCTCATAAGTCATTTTCAATCGCGAAACGGCAGTGGCGGTGGTTGCCGCTGTAACGAATCGCTTTATTGCAACATCTGTAAGGCATATTCGTGCGTATACATATATATATGAGTGTGTGTGTGTGTGAGTTGTGGTAAGAAATTATTTTAAAGCAGCTCATAATCATTTGTGTACATTAAACCAAACAAACTATACATCATTTGCCACTACCGAGCATTCTGCCAAACTAACTCTGTAAGATAAAAAGCTGCCTGCCACAATTTTGCTTGGTGCCCACTTGACTCGCTCGCTCGTTGTGCTGCGCTGCTCCCACACTCTTTATTGGCGTTTTATTAGTCTTTCTAAGTTTTTCGCTAAACCGACTTTGCTTTTGTACATAAATTCATGCACTCACACACACACCTATATTGCCCTCTTCTACTTCTTGCCACCGCATTACTTAGCTTTGCTTCGCTTTGGGGTTAAACACTTTGTCCTTGCGCTTGTTTGTGTCTGCACTCAGGAAGTATGAGTTTAGCTGAGATTTGTCGCAGAAAGTTCACAAAAGTCTAATTGTTAAAGTTTTTCTACAGCTCCTCAACTTATTCTGGATTGGGTGGTAAGGTCATAAAAATGAAATATGAATTTGTATTGCCACACACGTTTACCCAGGAAAGCAAACACTACCACGTAGACTGTTTGGGGATAATGTAATGATATAATAAGACGATGTTGCAGGATATCAAAATATAATCGCTTAATACTTGAGAATTTCTAGATGACAATTATGAAATCAAATTTTATATGGTGACGTAACTCAGTCGACTGCAATTTCTGGACGATGAGTATTAGAGAGTCACCAAAGTGTACAAAATCAGCACACTACTCCTTCTAATGAGTATAGAGTCGGCTAATATAAAGGGTGGAGGATTCCTACCGGAAGGTATTGATATTGTGTCAATTCCCAGTCGGAATTCGATAAGACGATGATCAGAGAGAGAGTCCTCTTCCAAAACTCGCCATCGGTTGATTTGATTTCCAACTGACCTATTGGTAAGTGTTAAATCAATCACCTCTTGTCTCCTTCTGGTCACAAAAGTTGGTTTGTTACCAGTGTTTTGAATGACCAAATCGGATGACAGGATAAAATCCAGTAACTCGAGACCTCTGGGGTTGCATTTTCTGCTTCCCACACAATGTTCTGTGAATTTGCATCACAGCCCACTATTAGCCCCAGATTATTGGATTCTGCAGTGGTCAATCTCTTAGCTCCCTCCAAGGAGGTGGCTGTAAAGAGTCGTAGGGTAGGTAGGCCGAAACTATGATAGCTTCGACACTGTTCCCACTTTTCAAGTACTTTATTTTTGCAGCAACGATATCTCCGGAGCTTAGCTCTTTTAACATCGTGTGTTCGACCAACCTCGGCATGATAATACATGCTCGCGGTCTCACATTCCCTTCACATTCCCTATGAAGTATTTGTCCCCACGACATAGCACCTAGACCACAGATACGCTTGTGATATACCCATGGTTCTTGTATTAGTATTATGTGTGGGTTTGTTTGCAGTTTTGCATGCCTACGGTACAAGAGAGCCGTAGACGCTTTGCTATGCTGCAGATTTATCTGTGTAAATATTACTTCAGTCATGAGACTGAGTATATTTACGCTTTGTCCTCTACCTTATCCTGGACACGGAAGTGGATTCAGGATTCAATATACTACTCTCAGGCCCTCTACCTGGGACATATGAAGATAACACGTCGAAGACAGTCTCCAATTGCTTCCATTATATGTGAGACCAAAACGCACGCGGTAATGCTATGATCAATACCGCCTTGTCACTGTATGATTTAGTCGCAAGTAATAAACTCAGCCGTCTGTGACTGCCGTCAGTTGGCTGGCGATTCTCTTCAACACCCATCAAGGCACAATTTGAATTTTAAAGAATAGCGAGCGAAAGATGTCTGAAAATTGTGGTCGACTCTTAATGTTAAACGCACAGAGTCCTTGCTGAGTCAAAATAAGCATAACCTCATGCCGCCTTTAATAAAATAAGTGTCCACTTCATTATGCAAAGATATGGGAAAATACAAAAATCCAGAAGCGAGTGAATCATATTGAGCGACTCCCTGGTCAGCGTCTGCCCTCCATGCTAGGGGCGGCTGTTAATCCATACTATGCACATTAACACTGAGCCCAGTAAGGTACTGGAAAACATTAGGAAAAGAAAACCTTGAGCTGACGACTGCATTATTATGTTTCCTTAGTAAGCGGAGTGATATCAAGCTGAAACGGCATTTAGGCTAATAATCCAGTTGCTCCTGCTCTGTTAAAATGATGGCAAGTCTCTAAGAATGCTTCATATCCTGTCGCCGCGTCTTGAAGAATACGTAGGTTAAAATAAAAGAGCATTTAGCAACTGAAGAATGGTTAGGTCCGGAAAAAACCGGTTAAAAACCGGAAGGATCTAACGCAGAATGTCCTCTAACTAAATGAGAAGGCAGAAAGGAACGAAGCCAGAGGTCACGGCGAAAGGACGCGATTTTAGTCAAAAGCGTTGACAGCATATCGTATGCTGAAATTTTGAAGCGGGTTAAGTCAGAACCAAACTTCAAGGAGCTGAATAATGAATAATGATGAAGTGGTCAAAAAAACTGTCAAAAAAACTGCCAAAGGAGAGTTACTGCTGGTGCTGGGAAAGCTATCTGATCCAAATACTTTGAAAATTCATGAATCATGGAGCTGAGACAAGTTGAAATTCGAGACTTTGATGAAATCACTACAAAAGAAGAAGTACACGAAGCGATAGCAACACAGTTCAAGGAGCTTGACGTAACTGTCTCAGCCATTTTAGGTCTACGAAAAGCCTGCGGAGGAACGCAAACAGCGACGCTAAGAGTAGCACCGGAGACCGCTACCAGTCTGAGTGAAGCTAAGAAAATCTGAATAGGTCTTGTAATTTATCGCATACGAGAGAAAAAAAAGCCAAAAAGATGCTTCAACTGCATGGAATATGGTCATGAGGCAGCAAGCTGTAAAAGCCCAGTTGACTAAATCCGAATGGATACAAGCACTTAGGCTCTGAAAGTATTCCATGCGGTACCAGCAGGTGGTAGCAGAGGAAGAGGAAGGCCTCCTCTGCGTTGGAAAGGTGAGGTGGAGAAGGACTTGGCGCCCGTGAGCATAGTAAAGAAACGATTGGGCCGCTTTGTTAAACTCGGATAAAATCGCTTAAGCAATTATCATGCCAATAAGAAGAAGAAAACGAAAATTAATTAAAGGAAATTTTCCTGGTATAGAATATTTTATGTCCCTCGCATAACGCCGTAAAAGAGTTAAGTAACTATATGACCTCAGAGGAAAATCTAATAAATGGTTAAAAAAAGTAAAATTCGAGTCAAAGCCACACCTAAGTCAACGAAGTCTTTTTACTGTAGAGAACTGATGACTAACGATAGAGTAGAGTAGACAGAGTAGAGTAATTTAGTTGGAACTGACGAATGGAAACATTTTTTATATGTACAGGGTTGCCAATATTCAACGGACCCAATGCTTAATGACATATTGCGTTGGAAGCGTCAGTCCAAGCAGATTTTTACCATGGAACAGTACACGCCACGCGAGCGCTCCCAAATTGTTGAAATTTACATTCAACAAAAGAAGTCAATTGTGAAAACTCAACGTGCGTATAAAAAATTAAATAATGTGAAAAGTGCGCCTTCTAAGAACACCATTAAACGTTTGTATGGAAGGTTTTCGACTGGTGATGCTCTTTCTAATCCAAAGAGGCCAAATAAAAACCGACCAAGGCGACCGGATGAGAATATTGATCTTGTACGGGCCAGTGTTCAGACGTTGCCAAGGACATCCCAAAATCGCCGTTCTCAGCAGTTGGGCATTGCTTGGACCACTTTACTACGAATTATCCACATTGATTTGCATTTATTCCCGTATAAGATTCAATTGACGCAAAGATTGTTGCCTGCGGAAAAGCCTCGTCAATTGGAATGGGCCCAAAGAGTCATCGAAATCCGTCGGGTCCGTCGAATATGGGCAACCCTGTATTAACAGATTTGGAGAAAGAAATACAAAATAATACATTTTGCCTTGAAAAACTACACCAAAATTTTTAACGTTTAATGAATCTCAAAATTATTAAATTTTTACCAACATTTTTTTGTTATTTTCTTATTATTCTCCTAGCCTACAAATAAGCCAACTTTTAGAAGACTTGACGCCCATGTTAAAAATTCTTGGAATATTTGACATGGAAACGCTCTGGTAAAATGGTGATGGGAGCAGCACTACAGACTATATATATAGGGTTATGTAATAAGAGGTGTTATTTTGATATTCAAAGAAAAATAATATTTTTTAATATAAATGATCGGATGTTTATTTCATTATAAAGAGGAAGGTATGCCGTCGATAGTGGAAAATAATATCAGGCAAATTACCACCACGACAACGCTTACAGAACAATATCCTTTTCATGAAATTTTCCATAACCAAATAGCAAAGTGGCTGCCCTATGTGCTCGATAGCCTCACAAATTCCATCTTTGAGGTATTGAATCGACCCTAGCTATTGGCGTAGACCTTCTCTTTCAAGTGGCTTCAAAGAAAAAAGTCACAAGGTGTTAAATCACAAGATCTCGGTGGCCAATTGTGTTCACCTCTTCGAGAGATAACACGGTCCGGAAACTTTTCCCGTAAAAGATCAATGGTTTCGTTGCTTGTGTGGCGCGCAGCGTCGTTTGTTGAAAATAAACGTTGTCCAGATCAATACCTTCCAATTCTGGCCAGAAAAAAATCATTAATAATCTCTAATCTAATCTAAATAACACCTTTTATTGGAAAACCCTTTACTTACACAGTGTCTGCGCAGAACTTTGAAGATCAAAGCTGTAGTCTTAAAAATGTTGAGTTATGTGCCCCACGATTTGATATTTTGCGCACTAAATTCGTTGATATGTAATGAGTCGGCGCTATGTTTTGACACCATTACGCTTTTATTTGTGGATCTTTTCATATATTGATGTAATGTTGACAATTCCGTAAAGATTCAGGTGTTTAAAGTAATATTCTTCATGCGACTGTGACACACCAAAAAAACGATTGAATTACGCTCTCGACGAATATGTGGTCGATTCCTCAGAGCTTTGATCGGCTGAACTCCGGGTTACCAATTTTTGAACTGGTCTCTTTAAATCTTTTAAGCCTCCTCCTCGCACATTGTTTGCTTCTAAGTGAGCTCTACATGTATGAGAAATTGCTGTTTAAGTGCCGGACATAAAAAGATTCACACCGGATATGAAAACAAAATTTGATCGAAATATTCAAAATTTCATTTGCCGAATGCAATTTCGTAGTATTTCGTACACAAACACAGCACCACAGTAATGCATAGAAAAAGTTTTCCACTTCAGTCCTTAAACTAAGTAATCCATATACATTTATGCCATTACACACACAAGCACACATAGCTGCTCCTCTATCTCCATTACCGCCGACCACTTGAAATCGTAACACACTTGAACTCATCGCTTCAGCAGCAAAATGCCTTTCCTCATAGAAAATACCTATTACAAAAACGCAAATCACTGTAATAAAAAATAATAGAAATGTCCTTCCAAATGCTAAAATGCAAATGCGAATTCGAATTGCGCGCAATTACGTATGAAATGCCATATTCGAGTACCAAATCACAACAAAAAAAAAAGAAATAACAAAAAGAAAAACAGAAATCAAACTCTAAAAATCTTCGAAATGCTCGCTTATGCATGGCTATCCAAGGGCTTGGTGGCAAACATAATTGCAGCCATAAATTCACAGTCCACAAGCAGGACCCGCACTTCAATAGACGCCAAGTAATTCGTTTCTAAAAAAGTCTAGCGACGCTCATTTGCGCTGAGAACCGCGAAATGCGCGACGTTATGCAACAAACGAGCGCAGCACTTGAGGAGGCTCGAGATGCGCGCGGCAGTGAAGTTCAACAAAATTTTTAATGATTTTAATTTTTTCTTACTTCCATATCATTGCATCACAACAACAACAACAATAATAACAGTAACAACAGTATGTAGAGTGAGCTACATATGTATGTATGTATGTATGCGTTTAGGTAGGTAGTGGAAAGCATCCTTCAGCAGGCGGCTCTTTGTATGGCTTGAAATTCCTGCTATTGTATTGCTGCCACTTGAGTTTTGTCTGAGATTTGTGCTGGCACATTTGTGGTTGTCTGTTTTGTTTGTTTGTGTGTTTTGTTGTTTGCAGCCACCTTTTTGGGGTACCATCACTGGATAATTGCGAGTGCGGCACTTCAGCGCGTCGAAGCGTTGATTTTTGCGCCATCGCTTCACATTTCATTTTTTCATGCCATTTCTTTTCGTGCTTTTCAATTGCTTTGAGTCGCTCGCACCTTCCTGCTCAGCCGCTTTTGCCATCTTCAATCCAGCCTCTTTTGCTATCTGCAATCTTTTACTTCACCTCATCTCCCTAACGCATACCGCTTCCTTGGTACGTCACCTCTAACACTTCTTGTTGTCCTCCTGAAATTTCTCGCCATCTGCCCTCCAACCGATTGCTCTGCCCTTTCTCTAACTCATCAACGACAATTTCAATTTCAAACTCAACGCATCATATCGATGTCCTTTTGTTAGCGTATCACAAAACACACCACACACAACTAAGTTGAAGCTGAAGTCTAATGCTTTTGAGTGCGCAAGAAAAAACTTCCCTTCATCTGCTTCGTATTGTTGCAATATTCTTCTACGTTTTTTTTTTTTTTGAATATTTCTCTTTTTGAAAAATTTTCAAATTATGCAAAACATAGCTAGTGTTGCCTCCGCATATCCTGTAGACTTCCATCCTCATTCCCTAGCACATCAATGCTGTGCGCATCGTCTCAGCTGGCGCCGCCCTTACCTTTGAACTCAGCAGCCAGCATTCAGACACCTTCTCGACCTTCTACGACTGGCTTTCCAAGTGCTTGTCTGCCCACCGAAAAACTGCTTCCACAGCAGATTTCCGCGCATACATTTTATGATTTCAGAGTTTTTTTCTTTTCTTTCTTCTTCTTTTCTTTGTAAGTGCGTCTGTTTGCATGATTTCTGTATTTATCAGTCGCATTGTATCTGTATAAACACGTATATCATTGCGCCATAAATACATCTGTAGATTTATGAAATGTATCCATATCTGGCGAAATCTATCTACATCCCCAGTTCACAGTGCGTAGTGATTTTCTCATTTCGTTTCTTCACATTTTTCCTTCCTTTTCGTAGATTACTTAAACACTTATCGAAATGGAAAGTACTCGCTGTCATTCATTACGCTCGACGGGGCGTCCATTGTTGTGCTTATTTCGTTGCTTGAAAATGGTTTACATAAAAATACTTGTAACTTATCTTGAACTCCTTGCTGCACCCCACCAAATTATGATTATTTATTCCTATAAATTTTCTTCCTCAGTATTTTGATTGTGTTCTCTAAAGGAGTAATATTTAAAGTTTAATATTAAAAAAAAATGAAACTTATTCTAACAAACTAATAATAACTCACATAAGGTGAGATGGGTTAACTGAAAGTTCCTTAAACGGCGCGATAGCTAACACATGGGCTCAAAAGTACCAGGTCTAACAAAGAAAACACGCTTTTTTTGTTTAAAATTAGCTTTATACATCAACGTAATTTACATCAAGAACAACGAAATTATTCCCGCGCCGCTCTAACATTTCAATACTCGTATCATCTTTGGAGAAGGATTTATCTTTTGCCTCAAAATAGGCCCCAGTTTCAACGATTACCTTATCATTCGGGCGAAATTTCTGTTAAGTTTGGGAACAGCTGGAGCCAATCTGACGAAAACGGATATGTGGGAATAATTCGAAGTTTAATTCATTAAGTTTTGCCATTGTTTTTATTAACTTGTAGGACGATGTGATGGCTTGATGAAACAGAACAGTGAGCAAACGCAGCACCCACTTTGAACAGAGTTTTCTCATAGTCAAATGCTCATAAAATATAAAACCAACTTTTTCCTTGATTTCTTAACGATGTCATTTAACTCACGCAACTTCACTTTTCGATCATTCAAAACAATTTTTTGGATTTTTTATGTTTTGGGTTGGGGAATAAGTTCATAGCGTTTTTATATTTTCTTTTCTTTTACAACCATTGGTTTGCTGTTTGGCAAAGGGTAAATATTCATTCGATAGAACTCCCTCTGCTCTACAAAACTATATTACCTGTACGTTTGAGTTACTTAATTTTTTTTTAGTTTTGAGACTTAGAAATTAGAATACACACGAGGCAAAAATTAATATTTTCGACATCTACCCTTCTTTGCTTTTCATCGAGGTCAAAAAGCTGCCGAAACAGCCCGGAACATTTGCAACATATATGGAAAAGATGTCATAAGCGAGTCTACAGCACGGAAATGGTTTGCAAATTTTAAAAATGGCGACTTTGACGTCGATAAGACGTCCCACAGCGCAAGGTCTTTTGAATTCCATGAAGAACGTCTCAAGTCACATTTGAAGGAGACCAGTCGCCAAACCAGTCGAGAATTGGCGGAAGAAATCAACTGCGATCATAAAACGATTCTCAATCACTTTCACTCAGTGGGATTTAACGAAAAATTGAGAGCCTGGGTGCCTTACGAGCTCAACGAAAAAAAGAAGGAAAGTCGCCTTCAAGCTGCTTCTCAACATCTCGCCAGCCATCGAGAAACCCGCGGCCCTAAACAGCGCTTTTTGTACCAAATTGTAACGGGAAATGAGAAAAGGTGCCTATACATCAATATGAAACAAAGAAAAGAGTGGATGGGACCAGGAGATGCGTCAAAGCCGAGAGTTAAGTAGGATGTTCGTTCAACGAAGATCATGATTTTGATGGAACTGGGAGGGCATGGTGTACTGGGAAATGCTCAAAAAGAATGCCACGGTCAACAAAGAGCTCTACATTGCACAGCTACGCCGTGTGAATTAGGCTATTTGACTGAAAAGACCTGATCGAAATGGTCAAATCATACTCTTTCACGACAACGCCAGGCCGCACTCCTAGAGCTTGAATGAGAAGTCCTTCAGTATTCGCCATATTTTCCGGACCTTGCATTGACCGATTACCATCTTTTTCGCTTCCTGTAAAATGAAGAGCGTTACCTTCGATAACAAAGAGGTCCTTTGAAACTGGCTCAACAACTTCTCTAACATCATACCAGATTTTAGGTGGAACGGCATCAACAAATTGGTCGAGAGATGGGAAGAGATTGCAACAACAAAAAGGGTTCCAAATTTAACCACCCTAGGAATAAATGGAATAGTCGTACCTCTAAAGGAAGAGGTTAAATATCTAGGAATTATCTTGGATAAAAAACTCACTTGGAAGGCCCACCTCAACTCAGTAATAAAATAAGCAACGAAAAACCTTTGGACAACAAAATAACTCTGGTAAATCCTAGGGACTGAACCCTAAAATTACCTTCTGGATCTACATCTAAATGGTAAGACCTATTGTAGTATATGGGACTTTGGTATGGTGGGTTCAAACAAATCAAACTATTGCTACATTAAAACTGTGTAAACTACAAAGGCTGGCGTGCCTTAGCATAACAGGGGCCATGAGAACTACCCCAACTGCTGGCATGGAAGCGCTTTTAAATTTACCACCGCTACATTTAGCAATGCACGAAGCTACTACTACTACTACTAAAACCAGGATATCTTTTTGAACACCTCAATATCTTGAACAGGGTTCAACATGCAGTATGCATAACCCAGGCGAATGACCACACGGAACCCGTACTCAATTTTATAAAAAGATACAAGATTATTTTCCCGTCTAGGGAAGTGTGAAACACTAACCCAACATGGATAAAAGATCACTCACAAAAATGGTACACAGATGGTTCCAAAACCCTCCAAGGACTAGGAGCAGGAATATTGAGGCCTAGAGCACGCAAATCCTTAAAACGAAGTACAGATACCACGATTTTCCATTAGGATATCTTCTCCATAATGGAAACAGCGGAAATCAAATCCAAATGAGTTTTACTCTGTGAAGCACTTACAGGTGGTCACTTTGCATGTAGTAAACATTTTAACACTATAGGATTATCTAGTACAAGATTATGCAGGTTCTGCTGTGATGAAGAGGAGTCTATGGAAAACTTAATCACCAACTGTGAGGCATTAGGCCACAGGAGACACAGAATCTTGGTTTCGTGCCTACTATAGGGTGTTTTTTTTAGAGGTTAGGTTTTCAAGTTGGCACTACTTTTTTCGTAGATGGTCTTTTTGACAGCTGTCACTTGATTTATGCTCAGTTTGGTTTGCCATTTCATAATGAATAGACTTACACCTGAACAACGTTTGCAAATCGTGCAAATTTATTACGAAACTAATGGTTCGGTTCGCGCGACGCATCGAAGAAAATTTTGTTCAGCGATGAAGCTCACTTTTGGTTGAATGGGTATCATTTTTAAAACATAATGGCAAACCCTTATCTTTATAATAAAGCTAAATTCTTTTCCATAACATTAAATTATATACGTTTTATTTCATCTTGAAAACCTAACCTCTAAAAAAACACCCTATATATCATGAATACCCATCCTAAGGAGCTGGCTCGATTCCTCGGTATACTAAATAATTACAATGAAGTAATTAGGGGCGCACAATAGATCAATCTGGTCGCAGTGCATAAAGGCCTTAGCCTAACCCGTACAACCATTACCTCTACCTTGAAAAAGTGCATGTTGGGAGTACTGAAAAATCCCGCTAATTTTTTTTAAATTCTTTTCCTTATACATTTCTTCATTTAACGAATGCACGACACGAAATTACTTAAAAATATCAAAAATTATTTTCTTATATATTTCTTAACAAATTTTTTTCACTTTGTGTATATTTCGAAAATGTTTTATTTCAAGCGAAAGGGAAGCATAGATGAATGTTGGAAAGTTTAATTACTTTTAATTTTGTAACCGGTTAAAGCTTTTCCCAGATATTAGAAATTTTTAAGGCCCCTGTTTTTCTTTAATCCAAGACCGTTATTTGGCTGTAGCTTGAAAACTGCAAAGAACAAATTATGTGGAATTTCGGATTCAGCGACTTATTTAAAAAAAAACCTATAACCTGAGCTATTTTAGATGGGAATTGAGAGGTCTGGTTCGCTAATAAAAAAATCATTAATTATTTTTAAGCCTTAAAAAAGTCTTTAAAATATCAAACGTCATGATGACAATGCCAGGTTAGACATTTTCACGCTTTTGTTGCCATATCTGCAAACTTAAGTAGCAGCCCTCGCATTAGTACCAACAAGTAAATGTTACCAAGAAGGCTAAACAATTAAAACTTTGGCAGATATTGATTTAGTAACAATCTTCATGCCAATAAAATCTTTCATTACTTAGCTGATCAGGATTTACTGCCTTTTACAAATCCTTTGAATAACTCACACATTTTCAAGTTTAGCTTTAATTTTAATTATCGAAACGCACTTCCACTCGCAGATAATTGCAAATAAATGACTATAGTTTTTCATGTTTCCCACACCTCATGTGGAATGACTACATATATATGTATGTATATGTACAAGTATATTTGTACATCTCCCACGCCCAAAACTGTCGCTATGACGGCGGTCAGGAGGGGATGGTCAGCTTGGCAAAGGTTGGTCAAGCGCAGCGGGCCTACAGATCAATAACAATTACAAAACAGAAACAAATTGCTATCGTGCAACAATAACAACAAGCAAACAGTGCAGCAAAGCAAACAATGCCAACAACAATTCCATTTTAGCAATCACAACAACAGCGCTGAAGTAATTTGCAACAGTAGCGAAAATTTAATGCAGAAAATTTCTTCTATGCCCTCGCTCGCGCTCACTTTCCTGTACACTAATGAACCACGAATGATATCGCGTCGCTTCGTTGGAAACTCATTAACCGCATCGCCGCAATAAATGACAATAAAAACATGCAACAACAACAGCAATAATAGTAATAATGCGGATAACAACAAAACGAAGTGCACTTCATGGTGAAAATGATTAAATGACAAACATCAAATAAACACAAAAGCAACAACAGCGCTCAGCAGAAATAAATAACAATTCCAATAACAATAGCAATAACAATAACAATACAGTCTTGTAGCTGAAAGTAGCGCAAAGCAAATATCCTGCAGGCAGGCGATATCGATAACACAACGCAATAGACTACGGCAGGATGCGGTGGAGCTGACGCTGAGAGAGATTGCGGAGGGGGTGTATAGGAGGGATGCGAACAATACAAGCATAATTATTAATTGCGAATAATTTTTCTTGAGTCTCATTAAATGGCAACCGACCGGTCGACTGACAGACAACAGGGCCGAGCGAGGCAGACAAAACGAATTGTCAAACAATAAGAAAACACACATAAATTTGTAGGCGGACAGCGGCAGGCAGCACATGCACACACACACACTCACACAAATACACTTACATGAAATCCTTGTTCCTTCTCGCACCCCCACCCACTGCTGTAGCATTTTCACCGAACTAACGGGGTTTTTGTCCAACGAGGCCTTTGTTTACGCATCTCTTTACATGGCCACTCCTGCAGCGGCCGGGGGGAGCGCAGTAATTGCGATCAGTGCAAAAGTGCGTGTTAAGCCGCAACACACTGCCGCTGGACAGACAGCATAATGGAGGCACAAAAGAAGCGCAAACATCCACTCGGCTGGAGGACAATAAGAAAACCCAAGAATGCGCACAAAATCTCACATAACGGTATTGGCATTAATGTTACTGTGTTTTTCGGACACTTCTTCCATCAACTTTCCTACTCTTGGCTACAGTTGCAAGTCGCCACCTCTATCCATCTATTGAGGTGGAAATGGTTGGAAGCATATTTGGCACAAAGGCCGAAATCTATGTGCGTCGCATTAATTCTCTTGCTGCAGTCACGTGTTGGGGCTTAAAGCGACAAGGCTGCTGAGCGAAAGGTATGCATTTGTTAACTGTGTATGTGTATAGGATGTTTGTCTCAGCTTTGGTGTGCGTGTATTGTTTGACAGTCGTGTGGGCGTGTCAGAAATTAATAAGCGCACTTCACAAGTTAAGTGAAGTGTGAATTTTTTGGTTGGTTGCTGGATTCTTGAGCGGATTTCCTATTTCTATAGCACTGGCAATTGGAAGTGAAAAGGATATGGGGAGAGTTGATCTTAGAATATCGAATGCCTTTAAAACAGTAACCGACTTTTTTGTTACTCTTAAATAGGACAACACTGCAAACCATTATGCTGCTGTTATTGTGTTGGGATCCAAAGGCTAAGTTACAGCTAAGAAGGAAGCTTAAAGAGGTTACTGAACGGATGGGATTGAGATTTCAATTAACACTACCCCACGACATAAAAAAACTAGAAGTACTAGACTCTAGTCCCATCGGGTAACTAATATTTCAGATACCGCCAGTTAAGCAGATTAATCATGAAAACAGCAATACGTATGAACGAGGCTCCCGGTCAAAGAAATAATCCCACAAATTAATACGGAAGATATCAACATTTATTAGTTCCTGTTGCTTCCATCAGAGCAAAGGTCCCCAACAGGTTTCAGCTATATTTAAGTTTTCGCAGAAAATACCTGTACATGCATTTCGCTCCTACAAATCCGTTGTGCGCGCTGCTAGAGCAGAGAGATTCCTCAGAGTCTGAGCACCTCTTGGAGATATTTCTTCTGTGACGCTTTGACTCATGTTTTCCTCAACTTAAATTCGTTAGTAATTTCCTAAGGTGATAAGCGCTGATAGGAAATACCATCTCTTTCTGACTTGCACAGATTATTTGCTTAGACAAGCCGCTCGCTACAACTCCGAAGACCGTTTGTAGCCGGAGCTTATCTGGTGAACTGACGCTGCAATCCTAGTGAGCCTTTAAACCGAAATTGTCAGATTGGCCTCATCAGTACTCCCTCCTCATTTAGAGACCTAAAATTCGATGCTGGTTGCGTACCACATCTTCCTTAAGGTTGCTCACATTGCCCGAGGAGCGCGCCGAGGACGCGAGAAAGGGAATTAAACCGTAAATACAATATCCCCTTGTGGCGTTGTAGAAGATATGCCATCTTTTCACTGGGACTCCATCTCATAGTGGCCGCCATATATAAGTGGCACAATCTATTCAAGAGATAGAGTGCAGCGAATAAAGATCCTGCGGCTCCCCTGGCCAAATCATGACGTCCGAATAGGTATAAAATGCTCCAGCTGTGAAAGTATTCAAAGCGGTGCCTGTCGGTAGTAGCAGAGGAAGACCTCCTTTTCATTGGAAAGATAGGGTGGAATAATCATTTGGTTTTACTTGGTGTGTCCAACTGGCACCTGTTAGTATGAGAAAAAACAACAGGTGCGCTTTGCCGCAAATCAAGAAGAAGAATATTTGCAGTAAAGCAGGGAGTCAATTGAAAACCATCGGGGCTCAGGCCGTCGATAAAGCTGGCGTCCGTAGAAACTGATCATCCTAAATTGATAATCTTATTTTTGACTTGCTGCTTCAGAACTTCAACTTCAACGCCCCAATAGGTCAAGTGCTTAGCCGCGCGTTTTTGAGCCTCTGTAGTAAGAACAAAAATAATTTTATGAAACGGAGAAGAATTTCGAGTATCGGTTACACAAGGGGCGTGTTACCCTCGATATAGCCGAAATTTTCGCACTGCATTCCTCTGGAAGTGTTTGAGGTAGAGTACTGAAGCTTAGTTTGAAAATATAGAAAATCAATACTACCGTGGAGACAAATGGCCATTATTAGAAAAGGGGACGCGGCACCTACCATACAAGTGGAATTTTTTATACTGCACATCGCTGCAAGTATTGGTGACACAGTACTGGTGAGATAATAAGTGCATATGATGAACTTTATACTCTAAAAATTTTTCATGGCGTTGCCACCTGAGTTGAATTGCAAAACTAGCAACTTATCACCAATTTAGCGTTAATAGAAAAATAAAGATATCAAAAGAGAGGTTTTTAAAAAGCTTTATAACAGAATATTTCGTTGGTGTTGCCATATGGTTTTCATTGAAGAATAAATTATTTTATTAGGAAACTAAAATATAGATATCAAAAGAAAGGTGTTTCAAAAGTTAATAAAACATTATTGGTGTTGCCATATGCTTTTTTTTGTTGACTAAATTGTTTTTTTAGAAGTTAAATTATGGACATCAAAAGAAGAGTGTTTAAAAAGTTGTAAAGTAAAATATTTTTATTTGGTGTTGCCCTATGGTTTTTATTGCGGAAGAGTAACCTATAACATATTTCTTTAGCAACTAAAAGGTATTTAAACAAGCTTTGGTAAAAAGTATACTTCGCTGGTGTTGCCATCTATTTTTCTTGAAATTAAATTTTTTTTTACATAAATGCATTATAAAAAATTGTGAAAAAATTTATATGCGTATGTTAATGTATGTATTATATATATAAATAGTTAATAATAAATAAAATTTTATTTGGTGTTGCCATATGGTTTTTATTGCCGACTAAATTACGTACAAATATGAATAGCAACTTAAAGGTATTTGAACAAGCTTTGATAAAAAATATACTTCGCTGGAGTTGCCACATATTTTTCTTGAAAAAAATTTTTTTTTACATAAGTGCATTAATAGTAAAGAAATTTATATACAAATATTTATGTATATAAATAGTAAATAATAGATAAAGTTTTATTTGGTGTTGCCATATGGTTTTTATTGAAGATTAAATTAATTTTTTAGAAGACTATAATATGGATAGCAACTAAAAGGTGTTTAAACAAGCTTTGATAAAAAGTATACTTCGCTGGTGTTGCCACATATTTTTCTTGAAACTAAATTTTTTTTACATAAATGCGTTTGTTGTAAAAAACTTTATATAATATATACATATGTACATATATAAAATTTATATACAAATTTATATTTATACAATAATATTTTTAAATGTTGTTGCCATATAACTATGGAAAATATACTTTATTGCAAAATTTAATAAGAGGTAGGGCTATCGGCGTCATATAATAGAAGTAATTATTTGATTTTTTCTTCAAAAAAATTTAGTTTTAGTAAATTTTTCGTTAATGTATTTCATTTTATACGCAAGCGAGAACGTGGGCACCAGCTGGTCTAGCATAAAATGAAGTCCGGATATCAATGAGGTGATGGCTAATGAAACACTGCCTTAGCCGTGCTCTGATTACTTTAATTATTATTATTTATATTCATAGTAATTTACGAATACCATTTTGATTACTGGGTCATTTTGACTATACAAATCCAGAGATTTGCGGGTGACATGTCAAAGTTCAACACACACACACAAGTCTATTTGAATATGTAGATAAATATTTGAAAGCAGCTGCGTTAAACTATGTGGTTTATAGTAAAAAAAAAATAATTATTGAAGAAAATGACAACGAAATCGTAAACACGCGAATAACTCATCTATCCGCCTAACCAGCCGCCCACCCTTCACGCACCTAATCAAACACATATCGAAAGTTTAGTAAAACAGAAAAAAAAAACAAAAAAATACAAAACTTAAGCATTTCATTTGTTTCGACAAACATAAACCAAAAAACAAACCACCACCACCACCAATACAAAGTACTGGCACTCACACCGCAACACGCCTGCTGACCTGCCTGATTGTTTAACAATTACCAAATTACCAAATTGCCATGCCGTGAATTATCCTAACACATTATCATATTTATGTAGTCGTATGTGTTTGCATAGGTTGCATAGTTTGTGCATTGCATGTGGCAAGTAGCTTCCAAAAATTCAGGTGTTCCGGATTTCACTTGTGATGTAAGCAGATCTACACCCTTATTGCCCCATATACTATATATGTGGATCTACATAGACATATTTGTGTATGTAAATACTTTATTTTTGTTGTTATTGTTTAACGTAACTGTACTTCAATCGTCCGCACATATGTCCATTTTCGCGTCAGCGCACCCTTCAAGCGGTCATCAGTGGGCTATCTCTTGTGCCCACCCACTAGCGGGGCACTGGTATGCATACTCGTATTACGGTATATGTATCACTTGCCGTCTTGCTGCCGTGTTGCATGCATGTCACTTATTGCATCATTGTCATTTAAATTGTTATTGTCCTCGTAGATATGGATTCGTGTTACTTCATTAGCATAAATTCTTTGTTGTTTTTGTTTAATTATTATTACAATTCGCTTTGTTGTTGTTGTCGTTGTTATTATTGTCCGCATATTCGCCTTTAATTGACCGAACTGACTGTTTTTCTGCGTATTTCTGTAATCAACCAGATATTCAATGCCTTCAACTTTATGTCCCTCTGCATGCCACCTCAGCTTTTTATGCTTCGGAAAAAAGTATGAAATTACCGCTGATTGTTTTTATTAGTAATGCAATGTTATGAAATGAATTATAATCACCCTCTTGCGTTTACGCACATTCAGCCTGTGACGATTGAATTTCGTATTTTTGTTTATTTTCGTTTTGTTTTTGTATGCTAATGTCTTTTCGTAAGGGCACAAACTTCAATTTTGTTAATTAGTGTTAATTTGTTGAAGGGTGTTTTCATGCGCTAAGCTGTGTTGATGTTTTCTATATGGTTGGACTTTGAAAATGTCATAGGAGATTAAGTTTTACATTAATTATTTTAACAAGATTGTGGCTCCAAGAGCTTTTGCTCACTGGAAGCGGCACTAAGGCTTCTACTTTTCATAAATAATAAATATTGCAGATCGCGTACTGGTGAGTACATCTGTGAAGTTCTGCGTGTCATGATATGTCACAAAATTATATTGACAAGGGGGTTTTCAAGCGGCACTCAAATAAAAAGTTGCCTTAATTTGACTGTTCGGCCGCCCTAGCCGAATGGGTTGGTAGGTGGCTACCCTACGGTAGTATGTAGGTTCGAATCTCCGTGCACGAAACAGGAAGATGATAGAAAAAGCGTTTTCTGATAGTGGTCATCCCTCCGCAGACAATGGCAAGCCTTCGAGTATATTTCTGCCGAGAAAAAGCTCCTCATAAAAAAACAATTTCTCATCGGCTTAAATTGTAGGTCCCTCCATTTGCGCAACAAAATCAAGATGCACGCCACAAATAAGAGCAAGAGCTCAACCGAACACCTTAAGGAAGAGAGTTTCTCCTGAACATTCGTAAGATAATTGTTTCATGGTTTTTCCTCCCGAGTGCTTCTGGACTTTATCTGTTAGGAGGGTCTTAAAATTACCCTTGCTCTCTAACCCCATTTTTTCTTAAAATAGGATTTGACTAGATTTCTTATATGCATGGATCCAAGGCGCTCAAATTTCTCAGAGTAGTTTCTTTCGAGCATTTGAACCCTTTGCCTGTATGCTGTCGCGTAGTGGCGGAACAAATGTTGTATAGTCTATCCAACCCACACATCCTGAGACTTCTACCAATATTGGTAGACGAATGACACAATTTAGCTTAGTGTAAGCAATTCTCTTAGCTACCACAAAGCTGAGCTAGACAGACCTTGAAAGTAAATATCTTTGAAATACACTCACCAAAATCATGCGTCGCTTCACCAACACTCTAATGGGTAGATTGTTTCTTACTGTTTAGAGTACGAATGGCACAGTTTAGCAAAACTAGAATGGATTTATAGTGATGTGCGCATGCCTAATAACGAAGGTAATCTTCAAAGCACTCTGAAGTAGCTCCTGAGACACTGCTCAATATTTTTCACATCGCGCCTAACCTGCTGTGGTTCTATGCTCCTGAAAACATAAAGGATCGCACGAATCAGAGACTGCTAGTTATATTACCAAAGTAATTGGGAGCTATTAATTTCGGACCATAAGCTGAGCTTTAGAAGCGACAAAGGCTTTAAGGAGTGCAATGTAACAGCACGGGTTCCACAAGGATCAGTTCTAGGGCCACTGATATGGAACTTTATGTCCGACGAAGTACTTAGACTAGATATGCCTCCCAGAACGAAAGTCATTGGATTAGCGGATGATATTGCGGTCATAATAGTGGCAAAACATATCCAAGAAATTGAGAGGATTGCCAGCGAATCAGTAATTAGGATCAAGACTTGGTTGACGTCCATGAGGTGCGGCCTCAGGATTCTGTGTCTCCAATGGCCTAATAACTCATAGTTGGTAATTAAGTGTTCCATAGATTCCCCTTCATTGCTCCCTCCTAAGGAGCTGGTGCGATTCATTGGTATACGAAATAATTATAATTAAGTAATAAGGGGCGCACAACAGATCAATCTGGTCGGAGTGCATAAAGGCCTTAGCCTAACCCCTACAACCACTACCATTACCATAGTAGGGTTGTCAGCTCGCTCCTTTTGTATGCGCACCAATCTTGGCAGATGCAATGAACATCAATAGCTACGCTTTGCTGACTATCTACAGCTTCCGCACAATTTCTCAGAGTTTCTGACGGCGGTTCGTTCGTAATTGCAGAACTAATCCCAGTTGACATTCTAGCTAAAGAAGTGCAAAGGCTATCGGAACTTAACGAAAGAGCAATGCACAAAGAAATCGCTGAAGAAGAAAGGCGTCGCGCCATCTCCCACTGGCACGATCGGTGGAATAGGTCGCCCTACGGTAAATGGACACATGAGCTAATACCCACCCCCACAACGTGGGAACAAACTATCACCTACATCAAAGCCTTTCAGGGCATAGAGTGTTTAGAAAATACCTCCACATATTTGGCCATGATAGTTCACCAAACTGTCTCATCTGCACGGAGAGGGAAGAAGATGCTGAACACGTATTGTTCTAAAGCCAACGCTATGCTTCCGAAACATCTAAAATTTTAAAGGGAAAAAATATTATGGATTTTAGGCTGAAGTCAGGTAATAATTAGAAAAGAAACTGCGCGCATGTAACACAGATTCATAACGATCTAAGACGCGCAGAGTTTCGTAGGTGTCAAAAATAATTAGTAGCCTTTGAGCCAATACCCTTTCGGCTGTTCCGCGGGGAGAGTAGTAGAGGTGGAGAGGTACTTAGTACATAGATGAACCTGCGGGGCTAAAAGTCGTGCATGCTGATATGCCGGTCTAGCAGTACCCATGAGAATTTTCTTTTCACGGACGTCATCCCAGAAAAAAAACACGAATCAGATCCACAATCCACAAAAGCTTCAAAATAATGCTTCACGAGTAGGGTCTGAAGTTAACAGCTATATAAAGTACACTGTTTAGACCATATAAGAGAACACTACTGGGCTACATGAGGCCACTCACGAGCAGTCAAGTTAATCTAATTTAACCTTTTGTGTGCACAGGTGGATGGAAATATACAAGGTGAAGTCCAAAATAAACCAGACTGAGCTAAAATAGAAGCGACAGGAGCTTTTGCTCTGATACCTTCGAGTTCATTTATTCAAAATAGTTCCCTTTGACCTCGATACACTGCGATGAAAAAGCTTTTCGAAAGAGTGCTTCAGGTCATTGACCGGAATATTCTTCAGGATGTAGGTACAAACATTTTGGATGGCCTCTACGGACGTTTTCAGGGCCAAATGCAATTTTTGAATAGGTGGAAGTCACAGGGAGGCACATAAGGTGAATAAGGTGACTAATTGATGGTTAAAATGCGATTTTAGTCAAAAAATCAGTCAGAAAAGTGGATCGATGAGATGGTGCATTATCATGTAATACGCGCCAGCTTCCTCCTTCGCGGTATTCAGACCGAATTCGAAGAATGCGATGCAGCAAACGCGTTGAAACGCCAAGATAGGAAATTGCATTGACGGTTTGTTCTGTTGGCACGAACTCCTTGTGAACAATTCCCTTGGAATCGTAAAAACCAATGAGCATCGACTTGATTTTGGACTTCTCCAAACTACAAGTTTTGGGTGGTGGATCGTCTGGGGCCTTCCATTCGCCACTTTGACGCTTAGTTTCAGGTTCATGTTGGAAATACTACGTTTCACTACCAGGTACAATGTTGTAAAGGAGGTTCTCGTCTTTCCCCGCTTCTTTATAGAGGTGTTTCGAATGTTGGGCTCGGAGCGATTTTTGGTCCTCAGTTAACTTGGGTGGATTGAGACGTGCACAGACCCTTCATAAGCCCAAATGATCAATTAAAATGCAATAAATCGATGTTTTGGAAATATTCAACTCCGTTTCCATGAATTTCAACGATGATTTCGGCTCATTTTTGATAAATTTACGAACAATTTCGATGGAGTTTTCGGTGATTACTGATGTTGGGCGGCCCGTATGCTCAATGTCATTTATGTCCTCACAACCATCTCTGAAACATGTTAACCACTCATGAACTCTGGCACGAGATCGCCAATCGACAATCATCGCCATACACTTTTTTCATCAATTCAAATGTTTCGGGAATGTAACACGGATTCTTCATCAGTGCGGACGTGTTTTTTTTCTTACGCTCCAAATCTACGAAATATCTGTGTTTAAAGAAATAATCAAAATACCAAAACCAGCGAAATAGACGCTTTAACCAAAATATTGCAGATCGCAATACAGTTTGTATCAACAAAAACAATCAAACTAAAAGAATAAGTAAAACAAAAAACAAATAATAATAAAAACAAAATAAGTAAACAAATAAGTAAAGTATCCTGTTATGCCAGTAGAGCGAACACCACCTACACCGAGTTATGCACGTGGTGACAACAAACTCCCACCGGATAAAAATAACCTCAGTGCGCTCTCTCAAACGTGTTTACTCAGTGCGCGCAGTGAAAAAATATCAAATGAGAGGAAAAATGACTCCTCTCTTACCGCCTTAATAGGCAGTAAACAATCGAAAAACGCCGCATCACCTGTGAATCCGGCAGACGCGCTCCCTTGGACTGCTCAATGCACTACCCCAATCACTCCACTACCACCAACTGCTTCTCTTTCCAACAACAATAAGTATACTTATACTATTCCAACTTCACACTCTGATGAGACATCCACTAAAAAGTCTACAACAACAATAACAACACAAAGACAATACATAACTACCGCAGTATCAACAGCCACAACAACAACCGTGTATACTACCACAACAGCGATCGCCTCCACAATTGCATCACTAACAACAAACACGCAAGTACTATATGCAAATAATTTAAATTTAAATTATACCAACTGTAAAGATCAACTTAGTCAAAAAAGAAATCGCGAAACTCAATCTCCAAGCAAACAAACAGAAGAGCTTAAGAGCAGCAAAAAACATAAACCCAAAGCACAAAATACAACACAGACAACACTAAAAGAGTACTGGCTGGGCAATCCAGCCTCTTCAAACAAGTTTGCTCTCCTAGCGGACGACGATATATTAGAAGAGCAAAGTGACAGTGGGACAGTTCCGAATATCAGCCAACAAACTCCACGCATGCAAAAACCTCCACCTATATACGTCCAGAATGTCGAAAATATAAAAGCTCTAGCTGACGCGTTGAATTCGATCCCAAATATATTTTACGAAATAAAAGTACTTAGCAAAAACGAAATAAAATTACAAGCAAAAGAGTCTTTACACTATAAAAAAATGATAGAACTACTTAAGCAAAAACAAACAAAATACTACACGTTTAGACCAAAAGATGAACGAGGATTTAAAGTAATACTACGTAATATGCACTATTCAACTGACACCGAAGAAATTAAACAAGAGCTAGCTGAATTAGGTCACGAAATAACAAACATTCATAACATACAAATAACCAACTCAGAACGCAAAAAACAACCACTTTCACTATTTTCACTTGAATTAAAAACAAAGGATAATAACAAAGAAATATATAATATAACTAATCTTCTACATTGCAAAATTAGTTTTGAACCACCCCGCCAAAAAAGAATAGTACCACAGTGTACAAACTGCCAAAAATACGGCCATACGAAAAATTATTGTCAAGTAGACCCAGCGTGCGTAAAATGTGCAGGCAAACACAAAACAATTATGTGTCCAATTAAAGGCAATAATAAAAATAGCATAAAATGCATACATTGCGGCGAAAATCACACAGCAAACTACCGCGGATGTGCGATATATAAAGCACTACAAGTCCAGAGATATCCGGCACTACGCAAAAAAAGTATTCAAAATGAAAAAGAACAAACGAATAATGAGACAATCGAAACAAACGCAAATACAACACGAGTGGTGCCAGGCATAACATACGCCCAGGCAACAACAATCAACACAATGCCAAAAGAACAGAATCAAACAAAAAATAACATCGAACATGTTCCAAAAAATAACGACGATATGATCGAACTAAAAGAAATGATGAGACAATTAATAACCCAAATGACAAGTATGATGAACATATTAACACTGCTCGTTACCAAACTCGATGAACGAAAGGAATAAAATTAAATTAGCTATATGGAATGCGAATGGACTTGCTCGCCACGTTCT